>OZ018329.1:129457128-129484628 GCA_963969495.1 Ceratothoa steindachneri
AGGCATAATTGACGTCGTTTAGCTTCGGGCCCTGATCATTTCCAGCTCATGCAAAAGAATTCTCTCTTTCTTTCTCTTCTCTTCTTTTCTTTCTTCACGTTTATTCTCTATTTCTTTCTCTTCTCTTTCCCTTCTTTTTGCTCTTTCTGCTCTCTCTTCCTCTTGATGTACGCCATTTAATCCTTTCTATTCAATCCGAGAGACTCATCTTGTGCTTAGAAAACAGGAAAAAACGACATGGTGACGAATTCACAAAAGTTTTACGCAAAAATGAAAAAAACAACAACAAAAGAACGAAGCGGGGTTGTCGAACCCAATTTAATCGTAATTTACTTAGATTAATTTATCAAAAGCACTAAGGAAAGTGCAAATGGGGTTTGATTAACCTGAAAGAAAAAATCACAAAGGAAACAGTAAAAGACAACCAAATATTCGCACAATTTTAATTTTAATCCGTTTGCTCACTCGGAATAATTTCTTTGATGGAAGTCAAGATTTTAAGACTCCTCATTTTAACCTGGCTGTGATTCAGAAGATATGCCCTCGGCATAAATATGCAATTCCTACTGAATCTTTTAAATATGGCAGACTACATATATGGGACCTGAAAGTAACACAAATCCCGTTGGGGAAAATTAGTGAAGCACAGTCACAAAAGAAATAACAAAGAAAATTCTTTAAAATAACTTAAAAAAGTCCATGAAATAAAGTAAATAAAATTTGATTGTAAGTAGCCTATGAAGGTAAATTGTTTTTTCACAGTTTTCTGAGAGCCAGAACCAAACCCCATAAAACCTTGACACCATTTTAATATGTGTATATATATATATGTATATTATATCGTAGGTCAGGTTAGATATTCTGACACCGTTTGCTTTCCGCGTTTCGAAACGGTTGGTGGATATGACGCAGGGCAAATCTGCAGTTGAGCCTTGCCTCAAATAATGCAATTGAAATTTGGGTTTCAATGAAATCACTAAGAGTGACTAGTTATAATTTGCAGAATTAATTTAAATATCTTGGGATTCTGTATATAAAACTGGGAGAAACAAAATAAACTTTACTACTTTACAAACAAAAGTAAATTACTAGACATAAAAGATAAATAAAAATTTAAAATAATGGGCATGAGTGATAAATCATAGTATACAAAGTCAGCCACACACGACCCACAAAACGGCATTACATTTCCAGGTGGATCTGCCATCCAAAGATTCGGCTGCTCCAGAGGAACACTGAGCTCGAGTACTGCCCAACAGCACATGTTTGGTTGGCACATAAGGGCGATTATTACTCTGCCTGTTCGATGTTATGACGGAAAATACAACCTGTATTCCAGTAACCAGAGTCAGCCTCGAAAGTAGGGATCGAGGCAGTATTAGCCGGAGAGGAAGTTGGGCTAGAGAGATCTTTTCTTACTTTTTTCACAGTGGATACGGCTTAGATCAGATGGGCTCTACAGTGGTCAATTGAATGTTGTATTCAAATTGAGTTGCACAGGTAGGACTTTCATAGATAACCTCACTGAATTGTTTTAGGTGGAAGTGCATTTGAGTTTTCTGAAGACGCAACAGCTCGTTGCTCTCCTTTCATTCGGCTGACAAGAGTTAGAGTGCATATGGCAAGACGTGTAGGGGATATTCACTGTCTTGCTTTATGCAGGTGACTTGCACTACACTTATGGGATACGGAGAATAATTAGACTCCATTTTGTGATTATTAATGTATAGCCACAATCTGCTTAGTCCATGCGTGCCTATGATATTTCTTGAGGAGATTTACGTGGAAAAGTTTCCTTCTCAGGAATTTGTTTTTTTCTGTTGGAAGCAGAAACAAGACTCTTGACCTGGCTTGAATTTTCTATCTTCAGATGCGAAGGAATTTAAAAATAAAATCTTTATCATCAACAACTATTTTGAGAGGACATTTCCAAAGCCACATTTCGATTAGGTTTCCAAAGGTAAGTATATTACTAAAATTTTGAACAAGTTACAAAAAGCTAGCCGGATATTATCATTGTGTGAATGTGGTTGTTGTGTAAGACGTGTCTTCGCTCTCGAAAGGATCATGCTTTAAGTTTAGGTGGATTTAACTTAATACGCATTAACTTTCGCCACACACTAAGATGCGTAAAATCTATTTTCCGAGATTGATCAAAAGAAGACCATAATTTTCGAGATAGAAAACTACCAGCTAATGTTGCCTTTTAAGGATACGCGACAAGTTTGTTCTCTAATAAAAGCTGCCAGATGTAACCTGTTTAAATACTAAAAGGCATTAATCCTACCAAATCACCTAGAGGGACACTAGTCATGATATTTTAAATATCACAATTAATGTCAAACAACCATCTTTCTTTGCATTTTAACATGAAACAATTCGATTAAAATATTAATAAAGGGGCCCAAACACCTAACAGCTCCTACAATAAGGTGCTGCACTAAAATGTGACCACCAATACGAGTGTTACAACCAAAATAATGAGGTTCCTGAAAGTTTGAAGTAATTGTCAAACGTTCATCACAAGTACTAAGTTCATTTGGAAACCCAAATTGTAGGTCAGGAAAGAGACATTAAAAAAGTGCCACTCTCTAAGTACAAACAAACAGGCATTTTTTTTTTTATGGAACCCATCTGGAAACTACCCAATTGGGCATAAGTCGCCGAAAAACACGACAGCCTAGAACTAGGCTACTTTAAAGTAAAAATATGAAAACTTAACAATGATATAAATTGGAAAAATGTAACAAACAAAGCAATCTCAAGCAGCGGGGGGAGGTCCCCCTCTCCCCGGTGCATGAGAGTGCAACCTACAAAAAAAAAACAATAACAAAAAAGGAACCTTAAATGAAGGGGAGAAGCCCGGCCTCCCCCCCAAAGTCAACAAGTCCACAAGTCAATGTGCACGAATCTGTCCCGAGCACAAGGGACAGGCGGTAGCGACCCCGCCCACCCCGGTACTGGGACAGGTATCGTGCGCGAAGATCACCCAGACTGGGACATTCGACAAGAATGTACCGAACAGTCTGGGGGACGACGCAGTCGTTGCAATAGGGCGCAGGCGAGCGCTCCATCAAATAGCGATGCGTCACACGAGTGTGTCCGATTCAGAGACGACAGAAAGCAACGTGAAGCCGCCTCGGCATTGGAGGATAGGTCCATGGGAATAGTCGCGGCGCAATGGCACGCAACTTTAAGTTCTCTTCGACCGTCTCCCATCTTCTTTGCCAAGCAGCCCGAAGAGCTGCCCGTATTCCTGCCATGTAGTCGGTGTGAGGAAGAGCGAAACGCTGGTCCGGTCCCAGAATCCTCGCGGACTCTTTGGCGCCCTCATCGGCGCGCTCATTCCCCGCAATTCCTACATGTCCTGAAACCCAGCAGAAGATAATCTCGACATCCGCCCGGCTCGCCAAAACCGTGGCGTCACGGATTTCGCGGACCAGGGGATGCGGAGATTCCAATGCCCCGAGAGCACTCAGGGCGCTTTGTGAGTCGCTATAGATCACAATCCGGTCTCTAAACCGGGCACGTCGCGTAATCTCCCGTACCGAGTGGTGTATTGCCACCAGCTCGGCCGTGAAGACAGACGCAGCGCCTGGTAGAGCCCGGCTGACTTCAAACAGAGGGGATACGGCGTGGAAGCCGACCCCCTCTTGTGACTTGGAGCCATCCGTATACACTTGCACGGTTCCAGCGTGACACGATGTGTGCTCCAAAAAGGTCGAACGCAATACTCCGGGCGTGGTACATGCTTTGGGAGCAGAGGCGTGGCGACAAATAGCCAAATGTGGTACCCTCCAGGGTGGCGTCCTGGGAAGAACCAGGGGCACAACAGCCCGAGAGCTATATCTAGATCACGAAGGAGTTTCCTGGCCCTAAACCCAAAGGGCTTAGGGTATGACTGGCGTCTCTCGGCGGCATAGACACCATCGAGATCAGCTGCGGAAGCAGTGAGAGCTGTTGGTGACTGAGGGAGGCGCCGGGCTCGCGCTTACAGGCGGGTGATGCACTGCACGCGGCGCAGAGCGAGTGGCATCTCCCCAGCATCGAATAACAGGCTCTCAATGGGGAAAGTGCGGAAGGCACCGGTCGCAAGGCGAAGGCCGGTGTGGTGGATCGAATCGACCTTGCACAATAAACGCTCGGCTGCGGATGCATAAAACTTGCATCCGTAGTCGAGCTTCGAGCGAACAAAGGTTCGATGAAAAAGTAAGGCAGTAGCCCTATCAGCGCCCCAAGTGCTAAACGTCACGAAACGGAGAATGTCCATGGCGCTGGTACAAGAGACCCTAAGGCTGCAAATATGAGCGTCCCAGGTGAGGCGTCGGTCGAATACAAGACCAAGTAAACGGTGCGACTCAGCCACATCCAGGCGCACTCCATTAAGAAAAAAATCTGGGTCGGGGTGAAGCCGTGGATGGCGGCAAAAGTGTACCACCTTAGTCTTAGCCAAAGAAAACCGAAACCTGTGCGCTTCGGCATAGCGAGAGACGCGGTTCAATGCCTGTTGGAGTCGACGCTTCAGAGTTAGCATCTGGGCCGCGCCAAAAGAGATCGAAAGGTCGTCTACGTTGAGCGTAGCGAGAACATCTTCCGGCAGCACCGAGGTGATTGCCGTTGATGCTCAGGGCAAAGAGTGTGACACTAAGGAAACTTCCCTGCTGGACATCCTCTTCCTGCTCCTTTGGGCCGAAGAGGGCTCCCCCTACCCGAGCGGGATCGACGATCTCACAAAAATTCAGATATAAACATTGGGTGGCGTCCCCTGGCCCCCATCGTGTAGAGAGTCTCCATGATACTTTATCGCCATGCGGTATCATTGGCCTTCTCCAGATCGAAAAACACCTTGGCGTAGTGCTGTCTACGAAGGAAAGCCTCGCAGACGGCATTTTCCAGTCGGAGCAGAGCATCCGACGTGGAGTGGAACTTGCGGAAGCCGCACTGTGCAGAAGACAGATGGCCTCCGCTGTCCAGGAAAAAGGCTAATCTAACATTTACCAATTTTTCCATCAACTTACACACGCAAGAGGTTAGAGAGATTGGGCGGAAACTGGTCGGAGTAGAGTGATCTCTTCCCGGTTTGCGATAGGCGAGGACAGTAGCGATTCGCCAGGAGTCTGGGAGCAGACCTTCCACCCAGATCCTGTTGAACAAATCTAACAGAAAGGCCATGCCTCGCTCACCCAGGTGTCGAAGCATGGCGTACGCGACATTTTCCGCACCATGGGTGGTGTCCACGCAAAAAGCGAGAGCGTAACGCAACTCACTCAAGGTAAACTTGTCGAGGAAGGGTTCTCCGACTCTGGAGGTAAAGTCCAGCCGGCGGCCTTCCACGACATCACGACGTGCATTGAATGCTGGCGAAGCAGCATCACGGCTAGAGAATGCGGAAAAAGCGGTCGCGAAGGATTCCGCCACGGACGCGGGGCCTGAGATTGCGGTCCCATTCTCCTGGAGAACGAGAAAGGGGTCCTGCGAGAACTTGCCCCGAATCCTTTTGACTCGCTTTCACACCTCAGCTAGAGGGGTATTCCCGTTTATTGAACACACGTATGCCTGCCAAGAAGAGCGGCGGGCGTGCTTCGGAATATACCGGAACCTAACCATAGCCCGAAGAAATTCAGCGACCTTGAAATTGTTCGGGCGGCGCTTATAGCGCATGTAGGCATAACGCGTCTGTTTGAGAGCCGTCTCACACTGCCGAACACCATGGAAGTGGTTGGCGTCCAAAACGGCCAGATGTCCTAGGAATAGTAGTTAGGCCCACTGCGATGAGGTTGCCGGAGAAAAACTCAACGGCCTCATCTACCGACCTAAACTCCTCGACTGAGATAGATAATTCAGTCATTTCCTAAAATGCAGGCCATTGCGCCCGCGCCAAGCACCACCGAGGTGGTCTCTAAGGCGGCAGTTGCCCTGAAAATGATATTTGAATGGGAAAGTGATCACTACCATGGAGGTCATCGACCACCCCTCAATCAAAATCAGGCTGTGCATCCGAAGAGCACAGATAGGTCAAGCCAAAAAAATGAAGCGGTTCTCGGACAGTGATGCAAAAACTCATCCACGTTTAGGACACCCATCTCAAGCTCTTTGATCAGATCGGCAAGAACTTATCCCCTGGGATTTATGGAGTAATCTCCCCAGAGAGGATGCCTGCCGTTCAGATCTCCAAGCAAGAGATAGGGCCTAGGCAACCGTGCCACGACGCGGCGGAAGTCCTTCGCGTCGAAGTCAGCTGACGGTGGAATGTACGCAGAAATGATAGTATACCTCCTATCCAGGTGCAGCTGCACAGCCACTGCCTGAAAAAAGGTATCCAAAGAGAAAGGAAGAACGGAGACATCATGATGGGTGTAAACCGCGCATCCCCCAGCCTGGCCATCCCGCGGTGGTGGGGTCGCAAGACCCTTGTACCCTGGGAGGGCGGGAAGGGAGAACGCGCCTAGCATGATCTCCTGCAAAAAGATAGCTAACGGGGAGCGGGACGAGACGAGCCTCCGCAGCTCCACCCAGTTGGCCCGGAGTCCACGGCAATTCCATTGAAGGAATATGCCCTCCAGGCCTAGCTCGGAGGAGACGCGGGGGCCCTCCTCGATCTGAAGACCCTCACATGAATGGCCGTACCATCCCGGGGGCAGAACCCCGGGCGCTGTTGGCCGGACAAAGCGCTGGAGGCGCTGTCGCCTTCGAGGACTTATTGGGGGAGGTTGGGCTCGCCATGCGAGTCTTTTCCTCCCTCCGCCTCGAAACCTTAGGCCGGCACTGCGGCTTCGGAGGCGGGGGGCCCTCTTTTCGAGAAACCACCGTCTCCGAGCCACTCAATTCCCTTCGGGGAGTGGGCGAAAGAGGCGAAGCTTCTTTGTTGCTGTCCTCCTTTCGGAAGACAGCTTTAGGAACCCCCGAAGATGGCCTAGCGACCATCTTCTGGGGTGTGCCTCCTGTGAGTCTAACGACTCGGTGGAGGCGCGTAGCCGTTTCACCTTGCGGGAAACAGGCATGCTGGGGGAAGAGGAAGGAGCCCTGGTTTCTTTCTCCAGGAGATATGCACCACATCGCTTCGAAGAAGCAGGGTGCGGCTCTCCGCAATTGACAAACTTGGCCACGCACGATTTGGACTTATAGTGTGCGACCTTGGAGCAATTTACACAGACTTCGAGGTACCCCGACTTTGCACGTCTACATGAGCGATTCGTATGGGCAAAGCGGTGACAGTAATAGCACCGCTGCGGCAGTGGCACGAATGCCTTCACGCGGTAGCGGTACCAACCGGCACGCACTGACTCAGGGAGCTTTTCACATTTGAACGTGACGAAGAGTGTAGGGGTGGGTCTCGAAGCCCCTCCCTGTTTTCTTATCACACGTTCGACTTTGACCGCCCCATGGTCGGCCAGCTCTAGGGTGATGTTCTCAATGGAGTAGGCAACGAGTTCCCTCGCATAAACTACTCCTTTCACAAAGTTCATGGTAGAGTGCGGCTTCACACTCACCGGGGTGCCATGAAGTGTTCTAAGAGCACTTATCTTGGCCGCCTCGGCGGGATTCGCCGCATTCGCCAGAAGGCTCCCGTCCGAGAAACGGGTCACCTTCGGCTCTCTTCTAATTGCACTAGCTAATCCTCTCCTCTGATGGATCATGTTGCCCTTGGACAACATGGTGCAATCAGTGGAGCGAATAATGAGAAAGCGTTTGAAGCCAGCGGGCTCGAAAATGCCAGGTAACCTCTGAATCAGGGACCCCGATGTCTTCGAGGCTCCGCCCTGTGCACTCTTGGTGTTAGTCTTGGTTAGGGGCTCCGCACACGAGGGGGTAGGGTGGCCGGATGTGCCGATCTTGGCTTGGTCGCATACCAAAGTGGCAGCAGACCCATCCGTCCCCGCAGCCCCCGTGGATTGAGAGGAACTCCGAGTCTTCTCCGTCTTTTTAGTCTTTTTCTTTTTTGGAGAGGAGGGTGGGGAATGAACTCGCTTCTCACCTTCGCCGGCAGAAGCCCCTAGGTCAGATGGACCGGCCTCAGCCAGGTCCCTCTTCGAAATGGAGAAGGTCCTGGTAGTCGTAGGGGCACCTGTCGGAGGAGATTCCTATCCTCCTTTTACTGCCTCAGAGCCCTCAGCAGTTTGAGAAGGACCCTGCATAAGGGCGGATTCGGGTTCGATGCTTGCCGCCTAGGCCGAATTCTTCCCCATGGAAGGCCCTACCATCTGAGGCTGGGTCTCCTCAAGGACCATGTCTATCACAGGAGGGGCCTCCAGTTGGCTATCCCCTTCCAGGACATCGCAGGTCCCCTTGGCAGTGTCGCCAGTCTTGTGTGGGGAGGCACAGACCTTGCCCCTAGCAAGGTTTAAAATTCTTGCCAGCAGGTCTTTTGAGGGAAGCGCCTGAAGGGGCCTGGCTTCCCTCTCCCCCCTAAGGGGGTTTGCCCTACCGAGCCGCTTGCACGAGGGGCGGTCGGCAATGGGCTGCCTGCTGGCTTTCTTGGCAGTCCCCTTAGAAAGCAAAGGAGGGACTGCCGCTGGAGATAGGGAGGTGCCCGAAAGCACCTCCAGAGAAGGGGGTGAGGGTGAGTCCCCTAGACCCGTAGGCGTAGGAGAGGAGTAAGCCTTCTCTCCGGTTAAAGAAATATGGAGGCTCCCCTGTGCAAGCACAAGGGGGGGGACCTCCATTTTCTCGGTGGAGCTGCCCGAGGGCGGCTCCGTTTATTTTCTTGGGGAAGTTGGGGGTTGGGTTTTTTTGTTTTTTTTGTCATACATGGGCATGGTGACCCTCTTTATAATACGGGACGCAATAGCTCATCACCTCTAGCAGTTGCCCGCACTGCGAAAGTTGCTTAAAAGACCGGCAGAGCCAGGCGCCGCTATTCATGACCACCCCTCCCGCCTGGTGGCCTGGCAGTCCATCGGCATGGCGGCTCCACCTTGGACACGGCGTAAAATTTATAGAATGTGAAGAGGAAAGGAAAGGGGATGTGAGGATGGTATGGGTGGGGATGAAGCAGGTTGTTAAAAAAAACCCATCCCGAACCGGCTATCAGGGGTTAGGGAACAATGTCCCCTCTCCCCCCAGCCCCGATCTTGGGTGGTTGGCTTGAGAAGAAGGTCAACATCTACCCTGTAAAATTAGAGGCTGACCAGAGAAAGTTGTGGGAGAGGTTGTATGAAAAGCGACGAGGTAGGGAAGAAATCGGGCTATCTGAAGGAAGGAAGAGAGGCTAAGCTGGGGCCGGACGGAGCGCTGTATCCCGTCAGCACGGCGGCCAGGATGGCAAAAACAAAAAGGCATTTAAGGTATAAAAAAGCAGAGAGATTAGCTTAAGGTGACTGATAAAAGGCGTCTCTTTAATAACTAGCAGATAATCAGAGCTAGCATCCCTACCTCGAATGTCAGAAATGCCGTATTAATCAATTTTAAGGAAAGTTAATGAGTGATCCAGAAGCTGCCTTTGAAGCTGTCGCCACCTCTAAATCTAACTAACTAAAATTTTTCTTAAGGCAAACGAGTCTCTCAAATAATGTCAAAATCCGTGAATATCTTTTTAAATGTCTTGTGCATAAAAATAAAGCAAATAAGTCATCCAACCAGAATCCTTGAGTGATCTTTATTAATCCACAAATTTGAACACCACTTCCCATCTCTCTGCTATACACTTATACCAAATTATAGTAATATCTGTGAAAAAAATCTTTTGAAATATTTTGTATTAAATTTAAATTGAATAAGTGACCCTTAATACGCTTCCATATGGAAATTTTGCTCGGATTAAGTCTTCTCTTTTCACAAAGGTTCTTCGAAAAGTGTTTATTATAATTTTTTGAACTTTCTTGTACTTGATATTAGGAAGAGACCTCACGGCTGATCATATATACAAACGACAATCACTGGCGCTTGTAATTACTTTGTATCATTCTTTTTTAGAGATTCCTAATTTAAATATAGTAAGACAAAGGAGTAAATGAAAATTTACTATATATTAACGATAAAATGTTTGATGTAGTTAGTTAAAGCAATAAATAACACCGCACAAAGCTTCCAGCCTCCTATAGGACGGCCCCTTTCTCTATAGGAAATATCATTTTGGCGAGCTACATTGATATTCAGAAGCCTCATTTTTTCTATAAAGGAGGAAGGTCGTCGCATATGAGGCTCAATCCAGTGGGCGGTTATATTTTACCTTTAAACTAAACGCATCAAATCTTGGGATTTTTTCGAAAAATAATTTACAGCTGAAGTGGTAATCAACAAAGAAACAGAATTACACTTATGTTTGTCTATTTGGGTAATTAATTATTAAATTAAAACCCGCATTAATTTAAAAGTAGCAAATGTCATACGTATTGTCGAGACAGGTAGGCGTGAGAATCGATAAAAAAATCGATTAGAACTGTGTTATAATTTATTAGGTTATAGTTGATTAAGTTCATGACTGACTTCTGTTTGTTTAGGTTCGAATATTAATAAAAGTAGAACATATAGGTAGGTAGTGTATAATAATGTGAATTAGAGTATAAAGATGAAGATCTTGCAGTTCCTCTTCTAACTGGACTCCTAGGTTTGTGAAACCAACAACAGGCCAATTATACATATATAAATTCTTTATCTATGAAATGTGCATGTGCCTATATTTATGTGTGATTAATTAGAGTGTTATTATATGTATTATTTTCTCTCTATATTACATATGTTCTGTAATCGTTTATTTCAGTGAGAAAGCTGAACGTTGGAACCTTCATTAAGCTTTGGGTTACTTCATAAGCATTACGTCATTACCGAGTCAACTATTGCTATTTAAATACACATTCATTTAGAGCATAGAACCAATAGTAAATATTTAGCTCGGTTTTAGAAAAAAAGGAACCATACTTAATATCTCTATTCTCTTTTTATGATTGCGTAACAAATGGAGTCGCTTCGAGTTTAAGTTTCGATTTCATATATTGATATTTTGCTAGAGTTTTGAATGAATTACCATTCATTATTCATGTTACAAATTTATATGGTATGCCAATCGACAGCAATATCATAAATAGTCTGAAAAACCTTTTGAGCGAATCGCAATCAGAGATGATATCAAATAAGATAACATCTACATCGCTACCACTTATTAGTAGGGTTCCTTAGGGACTTGTAACGCTCCTAAGTTTAATTTTTGTCGCCAATTTCCTGTTTAATTTTTAATTATGAACTTGGTCACTAGGAACAATTTGAACAAGTAACAGCGCGAAAAATAATTAAATTATATTTGAAAAGAAAAATAATGTCTGTAATATAAACTTAGTAAAATAATAAAATCTCCACTTACTTGCTGTAATATAAGGTGGTTATTAAATATCAGATTCACAGTGTGTAAGTATAATATGCCTAAAGGTAGCAATTATTAATAAATGACAGCTACATATATACTTAGCCTGTGAAATGGTAAATATTCTTGATCTTGGAGCGAGATAATAGCTTATTTATCCATTAATATTTAAGAGTCTTAAACCAAAATAGCTACTTTATTATCATATGGCTTTGCACGCCATAGGAACCAAAACTTGTCAACTTGGGGAAAGTTTAGTAGTTATATAACGGAGTCTGTATTTACGTCTTGACACTGAGTTGTAGTAGCAGAAAGAAAAAAAACTGCTTCTCCGTACACCCGGAGCTGTGCTAGGTGTCAACTCGAAACAATACACTATCGCAAAACGCAACGACGACCACTTATTAACAGTTAATTAACCAAAATGATTATTATTACTACTCCCAAATTACTTTAATATAACAAGGAAACTAAATTAAAAGGAATATATATTTACAATTCACACTTTCGTTTTCGAGAGAATAAAAGTTAAGACAATTTTCGTAAAAAGTTTACATAGATGTTGGATGAAATGTGAGGTAAATTATTGGCAGACATTACTAAGCCCTACTAAAATAACTGATAAAAAAGGTGAAAATAGACTAAAAACGTGAATAGATAAGTTAGTTATATGATGAGACAAATTTGACCTGGTATTTAATGTTTAGAAATGCGAGTAATTTATCACGGACCAAAGGTTCAAGGAAGTAAGTGAACAATTAAGTTTATGAGTCAAACTCGATCATCAATACATGTGTTCTAGTGAATGCATAAGAGTTTAAAAACAAAGCCTCTCGCGTAGCACAATTTATTAATTAGTTGGTATAAACAGGAATGGCCTAAACTATGTTAAAATAATATACTCTCCTTATTTAGGGTTAGCTTAGATTAAGCCGCCCCTTTTTTGTCTCTATATTTGAACTAGTTACATAGACCTAATGATAATGGTAATGTACACATATAAACAATTATAAGGGAGATTATATATCTTAATTAAGGGGAGGTATTAAAAATATTATGAAATAGCATAGCATAGAAAAAGGAAACTTCGAAACAAACAAAGGCGTATTAACTGCAGTTAATCTGATCCATTAAACAAGGATAATAGCGAAAAGAGGGCACAGTAAAAATTCCAAGAAAGAGAAATACGAGTATGAGACAGCGATTGGTTAATAAACCCTTAACAACCATTTCATCCAAATTTGTAACTCTCATCAGCAAGAATTAGTATACGATTCGACTAAGCGATATTTTTAAACATCGACCCAACTAATTTATGATAAAACCAAGTCATTTAATAAATCAGCAATTTTTCCTCGATTGAATATTAGTAAATGAAGTACCGTGAATGAGTCGCATCAATTCAAGGTCACTAACAAAGTTTTAACCTTTTTGCATGAAAGGGCGGTTGCAATTTTCAGGCGATTAACTGGTAAGAGGGCAGGATCAGTCGCTCATAATTTTCAAACATAGCAGATGGCAGTTCTTTGTTCTTTTTCATGCGCTTTTTATTAGCTTTCGATAATGATTAATCTATTACTTGCTTCTGAAGATGATTAAAATCTGGGGTGTGTTCTTACATAAGAGTGATGGAGTTGCAAATGCCGTTGTTCTTGGAAACGCTGTTCTCCTACTAATAGTATTGGTGTGCTCTTCTACTGTCAGGTAATCCCAGAAATTGAGGACTTTACATAGTTTTCAGGGTTCTGCTGGTTGAAGGTATAGAGGTTATGAAGCCTCTGATTTTTGGGGGGGTGAATGGTCTAGAGATTGTTGAGTATTGATTGTTTTTATTGAGTAAGTTTAGGCGGCTTAAATAGCGTTTAGATTAGGGTGTAATAAACTAGGGATATTATACTGATCATCACCAACCATCGCAACATGTTGCAATGAGACCTATATACGATAGGTTGAAAATCTCTACATGAATAGTTCACGTTTAAGAATAGCTTGCCACAGATTTATGGTTTTTGCATGAGCGCGGGTGTTACTTCTGATTTGGTTGTATTTCGGGACTGCAACATTGTACAGACTTATATGTAGGTTCAAATATTTAGAAATATAAAGTTTCTAAGAATCTTTGATGCAACTCTAATCTCTCATAGTTTTATTTTTCGGATATTTAAAACCACATGCAATAATATACATTAATTTACCTATGAGTCACATAAAATAGGCATAACATGCTTTATATTATTGTGCTTGACAGAAGCAAGCTACTATCTGTTGCAACCTGCTCCAGTGTCTATTCAACTTCTAAAAATAACAGTGTCCCTCATTGGCTAAACTCTGTAACACATATGGTTTCAAAACCTGTTTAGCCATCCTAACATTTATCATGCGTATTACCATATTCAAATAGAATTGTATCACTGTATTTAACTTTTTTCTCCAAATAATTCCATATATTTCCATGATTGAGTTGGCTGGAATCGAGAAATTAGCTTAGATACGTAAGCTCGCGTAGCAATATGAATTCCTCTTCATTCCGTATTTGGGGTTAACCGGCGTATTTATTCACGAGCCATTTATTTACGAATTAATTAATCACCAGCTAGCTTACTTGTATACTTACAAAAATATATGTTTAACCCTATTAACATTTCATTGTAAAGTTATACTTTTGTCACTGTACTGTTAGTAAACGAAGTGAACTTTCATTATATTTCAAGTTTTGATAATTTTATTACTATTGTCTTTAACCCTAATGCAAGATTGCTCCAAAGAGCCATTTTTATACAAAGAGTAAGAACTGGACACAAAGAGTCGTGCGTACTCTAGGAATCACCTCCATACCGATTAGAAACTTCGCCATTTATTGGCAACATACATTAGCGACCTTGCCTGGATAGGATTAAAATTATTCTTGTGTTCTTCGCAAAAGATTCGCTTACATTCGTTGCTTATCTATGGATATCTTGGCAAAAGTAAACCACTTCACAAAGCTTCGAACTTGCAACTCAAACCAGCACCTAACACGATTCATCTAGGTGCTTTGGCTCTTCTCCTGCGGTTAGCACTCGCGCGGACTGTTTTACCTCTCCCTTAAAGATTAATCGTGCCTTCCTCTCCGGCAAGATTTACCTCGGAATCTGCCGATGAATACGTCTCTTTTTGTTCCTCTTGATGTTCGCTGTCACCAAAATCATGATCCTGGTAACCTTCAGTGATTATATTAACAATCTTCTTCCCTCTACGGTTTTATCTGTCCCCTGTTTGTTTACCATATCCATTTCACGCATACCTTTCTGGGGATCATAACCCCCACATGAGTCTATAATCACCTGATAACAACTGGCACGTCACTAAAGCTGGTTATGGATTTCAAGTAAAGCAACTCTAACCCTAGTTGAAATTTTGGAGGTGCTCGGTTTAAAATATAAACAAAAAATGCTAAAATAGTTACTTCACGCATGAAAGATGTGTCAAGTAATTAGAGGGAACGAAAGTTTCATCGATAAAGGAAGAGATAAAACGAAGATCACATCGGACTTCACTTGGAAAAAGCACAAACTTTGGGCTGACGATCTCAAAATAGAATTATTTATTAGCCAAAGTAGGTCGAGACCAAGGTTTTCACGTTCAATTCTTCTACAGCTACTTGATGAAAGGCCTTTAGAAGACCAAGCTTCAGAATAAGTAATGTAATGGCAGAAATGAAATAAAGAGGGTATCTTTCAGCCAGTGTGTGTAAAGCAGGGAAATTAGCTACTACAGTGTATATGATATCGTTAATGAAACTGGGTGCAAGGAGGATGATGATTGGTGTCAGGTTTTCCTAATAATACCTCTACATTTTTTTCAAATTCCTTTAACTCCTTCACCTCATCATACGGTAAGTATTAAGTAACAAAAACGGAAGCAGAAAAGCGGAAAGAACATATGTATGTAGTGCTTAGTTACTCATGACTTAGTGCAAAGATATGTTAGCTAAAATATATCATTAATCCGAGCCATGGAAGGGCGCGATTGGGATATATTGCGTGAGGCTAAAGGTGTTTCCAATAGACAAGAATTATACTGTACAGCTAATTTCAGTGTCAAGAAAAAAGCATACATTATGTTCATTTTATTATGGAGTTGAGTGTGCTGAATTTGAACTTCCCATCACCTAACATTTTTTTCTAAATTGCCGATTTAATAATTATGCAACTAATACCAATTTCCACGATACCATAAATCTATTTCGCTCCCAAAGTCAGATTAAATGTGTCCATTATAATTAATCCAGGAATTTATAATGAATCATAATGCTTGTTAGCATTATATAATATAATTACCTACACTTTAGTATTTACCTTTTTGTTTGTAACACGCCTCAGGTATGTCACGCTTCAGTTTCCAGCAGAAGTAAGCCAGAATAGAAGGGCTCCAATTTACCTTATACCTGTTTGACATTGCACTATATTGTGGTAGAACCTCTCTCCATGTTCATTACTCACATCTGTTACATTCTTTGGGAAGAAGGACAGATTAGAATGAAAAAGCTGAATCTTCAGTGTCATATTTCATCCGAAATATTGGTAGCACTAGATTAGGATCTCCAGTTTACGCTCTTTTTGGGCCCCTAGATTCTTTCCCAAAAGTCCTTTGCATACATCTTTGAATGCATGCCAGGCACACTCATTTCATTCATTATCGCATGGAAGTCGTCATCAGCTATAAGTTGATGAATTGGAGGGCCTAGGAATATATCTTCTTCATTCTTGGCATCAATCATTTTAGGGAAGATCACTTTGAGGTACAAGGAGATACATGGACAAGAAGTACCGTAGCAGACATTCGGTCGATTTCAAAGAGGGTACCTTTGGGCTAACAGTTGAGCAGGCACAGTTCTGCACAACGACTTAAGTGCCCAAACGGCCACTTTTCGAGACTTTGTCCAGTCTTGACTTGAACTGATCATCAGAATTGCTCCTGACAACTACCACTGGAAGTGCGTTTCAGCTCTCGCATATGCTGTATGTGAAAAATTTACCATACAGATCACGGTTGTAATGTTTTAGTTCAAGTTTTAGCCGTGATTTCTTGTTCTGCCCTCACTAAGTTGGATAATATCCGTGTAGTCTACATTATCGAAGCCTTGAAGTATTTTAAACACTTCGATAAGCTGACCACGCAGTCCTCGGGAATCCAACGAGAACAGATCTAATTCTCTTAATTTATAATAGTTACTTTTGTGTCTGATAGAGGGAATCTGTTTGGTTGCCCTGGCTTGCACACGTTGCAATCTCACAATATCCTTTCTAAACGAAGGAGTTCAAAATTTTACGGCATACTCCAGGTGCGGTCGGACAAGTGAGATGTACAAGCACGGTTATATCCCCTTGTTCCGATATCCAAACTAGCGCTTTATGTAGCCAACATCCTTTGAGCCTTTTACTCTGCCCCAATGCACTGTTTCAAGAACTTGAGGTCACTAGTGATTGTTACACCCAAGTGCTTCTCAATGTTGGTCGGTTCAATAGCAGTGCCTTTGAAGATATACTGAGATTAGGGGTTTCAGTGGCCGATATGCATTACTCTGCATTTGGTCACGTTAAATGGCATTTGTGACGTGTCTGGCCACACTCCAATCTTCCGAAGATCATCCTTAAGGCAGACAGTATTTCCTTCCATTGTTACGTTCATACTAAGCTTGGGATGATCGGCAAATTAGAGATCTTAGCAACCATGTCACCGTCAATGTCGTTGACGTAGATTATAAATATTAGTGGTCCCAGGATAGAACCTTGAGGAACACCGCTAGTAACGGGCTCCCACTCAGAAGCCTGTCGTTTTGACCTTACCAGTTGCCCTCCGCCGTTTAGCGAGTTCTCTTTTCATATGATCCTGGAAACATGGCTTGATATGTTGCAGTACTTTGGTATATTGCTTCATTGGGCCTAGTTCTATATGCATTGGTGGAAAAATTATTTTCTCCTTCTTAACTATTGGCTCATGAATTTCATTATGGTATCCAGGCATCATGGTTTTCCGAGGTGACCATTCTGAGAGTACATAATTTTCTGATCTGGTCCTACTGATCAGAAGGAAGCACAAAAACCTGGTGTATCCAGTTTGTAGCCCAATAGGAATGGCTACTATTTTCAAGTGCGCACAAATTAGCCACTCATGTTCTTTATAACTTATGCGGTTTAAAATAAAAGCAAGGTTCCTATATGTCTCTCTTAAAATGACTGAGTGAGCAACTCGAACTAAAGGCATAGTGGTCCCAATGTGAAACAGAACCGCTTATTTGTTGTAAACGGATGTATCTATAAATAACCTCCATTCATTTGGTTCATAGGCCAGCTCAATGGCCTCTGATATCTTACAATAGGTACAGTTGTTTTCAAAAGTGAAGAATTGCTGTAGATCTGCCAAACTCTTCCTAAATACCGTAATTTGAGGATGGTCACCCAACAGGTTCCATTGTTGCAGACACGAGGCCAGGAGTCCACTTTGTTGCTTAGTAAGTATTGGATCACGAACTAGATCATTGAGTTTTGGTTGGGTGATGAGATGTAGTTTAGATTCTGAATCGTTTGAGTTGCTCGTGTCATCGCTTGGTAATTCAGAGGGAGGCTGGAGTACAGGAATAGCAATTGAATATCAAATTGGGGAAATAGCAGACTGTAGATCTGGACAAATGATAGATGTCTTAACTGTTTTCTTTAGAGCAGCAGGAAATAAAATAAAATCAGACTAAAAGTGGATATTACTCGCTTTGATTTGCGCAAGAAATACTCGTAGAAAAGGTTATTTTCATTTCTGTGTTTTTTTCATGGTTGTAAGTGTTATCTCAAATGATAAATTGAAAGGAAATTATGTTATTAAGGTACTTCTACTGCCTTCTTGCTAGGCCGGGATGAGAGAGTTTGTCCGACTACTTTTCACTAGAAATAGAGAACTCGTTGCGAGGTTTTCAATATTAAGCAAGAGGTTAAACACTGTAGTGGCGTCAGGTTAAACGATGGATTACCATAACATCCAGATCAAAACAGGATGAAGTTAACATCTACTCTATTGATAAAATAAGGTACAATGATATCAACACCTGCTCTCTAGATTTTTTAACATCCATTCTGGAATCGGTAAGCAAGGAGACACCACCTAAAATTATACACTAACTAGCCTCTCCTTAGTCTATTCGGATAAAAATTAAAATAAATAAGCAAACAAGAACGCTAACATAAAGCAATGCCGCATAATGAGGCAAGGCAGGTCAGCGCACAGTCTCAGTGTCATTTTTGGAGGGACTAACACCAGGAACGACTTATTATTATGTAGGTTTGACTCATTCCGAAACATAAAATACCAAAGCATAGTTTGCACAAAACCCATGCAAGTACAAGGCACAAATTGGGAAGTGATGATAAGTGAACTTAGTGTTTGGCTGCCTGGATTTTGTTTGAGGATTTTGTGAGTACTCGGACTAAGAATACAGATGAACCGGCGAGCAAAATTCAGATTTAAAACCGAGTTTTTAGTTAATGTACGCAACTAGTGTGCTGATTATTTTAAATGCATGATTGTCCTCTCGGAGAGCTAGATAATTGTTTATTTGAATTAAATGTTCAAAAAGAGATTTTTTTTCTAGGAGGCTATCTGGCGATTGCCCACATGGGCATAAGTCGCCGAAATAACACAGGCTAGCTCTAGGCTATTTGAAAATAAGAATATGAAAACAAAACAGCGATGAAAAGGGAAGATGAGAACGATTGGGAAGCAAGCTTCGGCGTCGGGGGGAGGTCCCCCTCCCCCCGGCGCAGGAGTGTGTGACCAACAAAGAAAACAACAATAGCAAAAAACAACAAAACCTAGTTAAATAAAAGGGAGAAGGCCGGCCTCCCCCCAAAGGGCAACAAATCCACCAGTCAAAGTGCAGGCCGCACTCGTCCCGAGTACAAGGGACAGGGGGTAGCGACCCCGCTCATCCCGGCACTGCGACAGGTAACATGCGCGAAGATCGCCCAGACTGTAAAATTCAACAAGAATGTGCCGGACAGTCTTGGAGACAACGCAGACTTCACAGTAGAGCGCTGGCAAGCGCTTCATAAAATGGCGGTGGGTCCTGCGAGTGTGCCCAATTCGGAGACGAGATAAAGCAACCTGAACCCTTCGCGGCATTAGGGGGTAGGTTCATGGGAGAGTTCGCGGCGCAATGGCATGCAAATTTAAGATCCCTTTCACCGTCTCCCATCTTCTTTGCCAAGAAGCCCGAAGAGCTGCCCGTATCCCTGCCATGTAGTCGGTGTGAGGAAGAGCGCAAGGCTGGGACGGTCGTAGAGTCCTCACGGACTTGACATTTGCCCGGCTCGTCAAAACTATGCCGTCACGGATATCTCATACCAGGGGATACGGAGATTCTAATGCTCCGAAAGCCCTCAGGTTGCTTTGTGAGTTGCTATAGATCACATTACGGTCTCCGAACCGGGCACATCGCATAATCTCCCGTCCTGAGTGATGCACTGCCACCAGCTCGGCGGAAAGCACAGACGCAGGGCCTAACAGAGCCGCGCTGACCTGAAACAGAGGGGATATGGCGTGGAAGCCGACCCACTCTTTGGACTTGCAGCCATCCGTATACACTGGCACGGTTCCAGCGTGACACGAAGTGTGCTCCGAAGAGGTCGAACGCAATACTCCCGGCGCCATACAATCTTTAGAAGCAGAGGCCTGGCGACAAAAAGCCAAAACTCTTAACCTCGTTGGTAGCGTCCTGGGCAGAACCAGGAGCGAAACCATACCGAGAAAAAAAATTCAGGAGCCTATGTGGCGAGTGCCCACTTGGTCATAAGTTGCCGGAATCTTGACAGCCTAGCACTAGGCTATTTTAAAATAAGAATAAGAAAACACAACATTGATTAAAAGGAAAGATCGTAACAATTAGGAAGCCGTCACTGGCGTCGGGGGGGGATGTGCCCTTCACCGCCGCGCAAGAGCGTGCGACCTACAAAGAAAACAACAATACCAAAAAAATAAAACCTATTTAAATAAAGGGGCGAAGGCTGTCCTTCCCCTAAAAGTCTATAAATGCACCTGTCAATATGCACGAACTCGTCCTAAGCACAAGGGACAGGCGGTAACGACCCCAACCATACCGATACCGGCACAGGTAAGGTGCGCAAAGATCACACAGACTGGGACATTCGAAAGGAATGTGCGTTGTCCCCCATACCATAAACCCAAGAGAGAGTTGCGTCTCTCGGCGGAATAGGCACCGTTGAAGTCAGCTGCAGATGCAGTGGCGCTGTTGGCGACTGAGGGAGGCGCTGGTCGCGCGTAATGGCAAATAATACACTGCACACGGCGTAGAGCGAGTGGCATCTTCCTATCATTGACAAGTAAACTCTCAGTGGGGGAAGTGCGAAATGCACTTCTCACCAAGAGAAGGCCAGTGTGGGGGTTAGAGTCCACCTTCCGCAATAAGCACTCGGCTGCGGATGCATAAAACTCACATCAGTAGTCAAGCTTCAAACGAACAAATGATCGATAAAAAAGTAAGGCAGTATCCCAATCAGCTCCACAAGCCCCACAGAAGGGAGAATATCGATGGCGCAGGTACAAGAAAACCTAAGGCTTCGAATATGAGCCTCCCAGCTAAGGCGTCGGTCGAATACAAGACTAAGTAAACGGTGCAATTTAACCACTTCCATCTTTACCCCATTAAAAAACAAGTCTGGTTCGGGGTGGAGCCGTGGATGGCGGCAGAAGTGCACCACCTTAGTTTTGGACAAGGAAAACCGAAACCTGTGCGCTTCCGCATAGCGAGAGAGATGGTTCAATGCCTGTTGGAGTCGATGCTCCAGAGTTGTCATCTGGGCCGCGCCAAAAGAGATAGAAAGGTGTTCACGTAGAGCGTAGCGAGAACATCTTCTGGCAGCATTGATGTGATGCCGTTGATGCTCAGGGTAAAGAGTGTTACACTGAGGAAACTTCCCTGCGGAACGTCCTCTTCCTGTTTTATTGGGTTGGAGAGGGCTCCCCCCACCCCTAAGCGGAATCTACGACCTGGCAAAAATTCAGATATAAACATTGTTAGGCGTCCCCTCGCACTCATCGTTTGGGGAGTCTTCATGATACCGTATGACCCTGTGGTATCATAGGCCTCCTGCAGATCGAAAAACACCGTGGCGTAGTGCTATTTACGAAAGAAGGGCTCGCATACGGCATTTTCATGTCGGAGCAGATCATCCAACGTGCAGGGGAACTTAGGGAAGCCGCACTGTGCAGAAGACAGATTGCCTCCGCTGTCCAGAAAGAGCCTAATTTAATATTTACCTATTTCTCCGTCAAATTACACCACACGCAAGATGTTAGAGAGATTGGGCTATGACCGTCCCTGAGTAGAGTTATGTCTCTCCGATTTGCGAAAGGTGAGCACAGTAGCGATTCGCGAGGAATCCGGGAGGAAACCCTCCACCCAGATCCTGTTGAACAAATCTAAAATAAAGGCCGTGCCTCGCTCACGCAGGCGTCGAAGCATGGCGTACGGGACATCGTTCGGACCATGGGCGGTGTCTACGCACAAAGCAATTGCGGAACGCAACTCACTCATTGTAAACCTGTCGTTAAAGGTTTCCCCGCCTCTGGAGGTAAAATCCAGTCGGCCTCCTTCCGTGATATCATGAAGTACATTAAATGCCGGCAGAGCAGCCTGCCGGCTAGAATGCGGAGAAAACGGACGCGAAGGTTTTCGCCACGGACGCTGGGTCCGAGATTGCGGTCCCATCCTTTTGACTCAATTGAACACCTTTGCCCAAGGGGTCTTTGCCGTAAGTGAAGACACGTATTTTCGCCAAGATAACGGCGGGTGTGCTTCAAAATACACTGGAACTTCGCCCTAGCACGACGAAATTCACCGACAGTGAAATCGTTCGGGCGGCGCTTATAGCGCATGCAGGCATAACGCTTCTGTTTGAGGGCAGTCTCCCCCTCGGCCGACCACCATGGAAGTGTTTGGCGTGCAAAACGGCAAAATGTTCTAGGAATAGTTGTTAGGCCCGCGGCGATGAGATTTACTGAGGAAAACTCAAAGGCCTCATATACCGACCTAAACTCCTGGAATAAGATAGAGATTTTAGTCATTTTCTGAAATTCAGGCCACCGCGCCCGCGCCAAGCACCACCGAGGTGGGTTCTCAAGCAGGAGCTACCCTGAAACTGATATTTGAATGGGAAAGTGATCACTACCATAAAGGTCATTGACCCCCCCCCCCCCATTTCTCCGGTCCGTGAAATGGGTTACCTACGGTTCTCTACCAATTACGCTAGCTGAGGCTCTCCTCTGATGGATCATTTTGCCCTTTGCCAACATGCTTTCTTCGGTGGAGCAAATAATGAGGAAGCGTTTGAAGCCAGCGGGCTCGATAGCACCATGTAGCCTCTGAATGAGGGGCCCCGATTTTATCAAGGCTCCACCCTGCGCACTTTTGGTCTTAGTCATAGTCAGGGGCTACGCACCCGGGAGAGGAGAGGGGCCAGATGTGCTGAACTTGGCTTGGTAACTTACCGAAGTTGCGGCAGACCTATCCGTCCTGCAGCCCCCACGGATGGAGAGGAGCCCCGAGTCTTCTTAATCTTTATCCTATCATTTTTTTTTTTAGGAGAGAATGGCGGGGAATCAACTCGTCCGGCAGGAGCCCGCAGGCCAGATAGATTGGCCTTAGCCAGGTCTTTCTCCGAGATGGAGAAGGTCCTGGCAGTCGCAGGGGTACACGTTAGAGGAAATCCCGCCCCTCCTTGTACTGCCTTGGAAAACAAGGCCGTTTGAGGAGGACCTTGCATTGGGGCGCATTCGGGTTCTGTGCTTAGCGCCGAGCCCGGATTCACTCCCATGGAAGGCCCTACCGTCTGAGGTCTGGTTGCCTCAACGGCAATGTTTCTCTTATTTGGAGCCTCCAGTTACCCCCCCCCCTCCTCCGCCCCAGGACAGCGCAGGTCCCGTTGTCAGCGTTGTCACAAGTCACGTCTGGAGAGACACAGGCCTGTACTCCGGCAAGGTTAAATATTCTTGCTGCTGTGCTTTTGAGGGAAGCGACCGAATGTGTTTGGCCTCCCTCTGCGCCCTTAAGAGATTTCCCCTACCGAACCACCTCAATGGGGAGCGGTCGGCTATGGGCTGCCTGCTTAGTTTCTTGGAGGTCACCTTGGAAAGAAAAGGGGTGGACTGCATCTTTGTAGAGGGAGGTTTCCAAAAGCACCTCCCGAGAAGTGAGTGTGGCGGAATTCTGTACACCCGTATGCGAAGGAGAAGAGTAAGCCTCCTCTCCGGTTAAAGATATTTGGAGGGTCCTCTGCGCAAGCACAGGGTGAGGGATCTCCTTTTTTTCTGTGGAGCTGCCCGAGGGCGGCTCCGACGATGAAACAGGGGAAATTGATGGGAGGTTTTTTATTTCTTCATCATTGGGCAAAGTGACCCTTAATTTTTTACGGAATGCATACGCTCATCACCCCTCGCAGTAGCCCGCCCTGCAAGGGGTGTGTACTGGCCTGGCAGAGCCAGGTACCGCCATTCAGGACCACCCCTCACGCTTGGTGGCCTGGCAGTTCCCCGGCATGGCGGCTCCACCTTGGATACGGCGTAAAAAATAGATGATGAAGTCAGAAGGAAATGGGATGTGAGGAAGATATAGGTAGGGATGAAGCAGGTTGTTAAAAACCCACCAGCCCAGACTGGAGCTCAAGGGTTGAGGAACATTGACCCCTTTCCCCTCTACCCTTTGAAATTAAAGGCTGACCAGAGAAAGTTGTAGGAAAGGTTGTATGAAAAGCGCGGAAACCATGAAGGATACAAGTGTTTTGAGTCCCGGGGTGCTGAGTCCCGTCAACACGGCGGCCTAGGATGGCAAATCGCCACGCATGTTACGGGGTTCACAAAGAGAATAGGAACATATTTAATAGCTTGTAATTAGTTTATCAAGGAATAAGAGTCTCAATAATGTTGTTGAGACACCAAATAAATTAAAACACAGGCTTGCTGAATACATTTTATTAATAATTATCTGAGGTCCCTGATGAGAAAGTCGAGAGAGTGAGCTACAGAGAGATAGATAGATAGGAACAGAGAAATACCAGGAGTTAGATTTTTCTAAAACTATTTTTATGTTCATAGATTTTCTGTTCACCAAAAACTAAACCATTGTAATACATAAATTTTTGCTATAACATTATATTTTCCTTTCACATGCCATTTCACTGTCATATATATATTTTTAATAGCAATTGAAATAAGACTTTTTGTTGCCCGATGAAATTACATACTCTACTTTCAATTTTATTTGATTAGAAACCCTTCTTCAGCTTACGAATAAAAACTTATCTCAAACCATAGCATTATTTTACTGAAGCAAAAGTCGAAACTCAGACTTTATTAAGGAGACCCTATTTGCCTTGTCTATTTGCTTCCTTTTCTTCTTTACTAAAAAAAATTTCATGTGTTTGTTCTCACAACCAAACCGCCTTTACGTACACTTCAACAATTTAAAAATCCTCTTCATGAGAAAACCAAAGTATATATCTAATGAAGCTGCTGAATATTTAATCTCAAGCAAATTCACTATATAACACTGCCCTTTTCTACGATGGCGTGATGAAGAGATCTTTAGACACGACTTTGTATTCAAGCAGTGGTGAGGTCATCCGATTAAATACTACGGCGAATATTTTTAAATATCTCAATAATATAAACCTTGATAGAATTTTTTCCAGTCTTAATTAATTTAGGCCTATTGAAAGGGCAAGTTAATTGTCGCTCCTTTATCACAAACCATCCTTGATTCGTGATACAATCTGATTTTTATGTTTTAAGGTATGGCTGTACGTATATATTCACAATTTTACGATTAACGATGATAAAGTAAATTGTCAACGAAGATAAGCTCATGAATTTATATGTATTTCGTTACTGTGAAGTTGCATGTCTAACAAATGCTTCATTTACTATAATAACTTGTATATATACACGCCTAGTTTTGTAATTTTACACCATCTTCAGCTGATAAAGAAAAAGATTGGACACACAAGCATCTATATAAAACTGATTGGAACGACAAGATTATTGAGTATGATAGATGATGAAGGTCAATAATCGTCTCATAAAAGGGAGATGGAATAGTTTAATAATCGGGAAAATTTGTCATACTTTTAAATTTCTATTTGGGCTCAAATAAATATGAAGAAAACTGCTGAATTTCAATATCTTCTCAGACATATAATTTGGTAATTCTTTAAAAAAATATAGATTCTCCTATAAGTATTTTCTAATAGTTATCAAATTTATATCTAAACCTAGCATTTTTAAGATCCATTTCCTGGTTACAGATGCCTCCGTGGATGAAAACCCTAAAGGCGATATGCCACCGTTCTATATTTCCCCGATGTTCGTAGAATCGTTTGCTGAAATTGCACTTCTCATTTTTATATATTTTGGTGAGTTTTTAGATAGAATTTAAACGAGCAATGGCTTCGCCACTCCCCCTATCGGGGTGCTTTCGCTTCGCTACGAATATTAAAATTTAAAATGTAAAAAAAAGCTGCTATGGTTAAATTTTTATAAATTTTCTGAACTTCGCCAATTATAATCTTTTTCAAAAGGAACTCTAAACTAAATTTGCCTTCTTTTAAAATATCACGTTGCTAAAATATAGTTATAGAAGATATATAAAAATAAATTTTCTGAACTTCACTATTTATAACATGACTATTTTGTTTTTTGATATTATAAAAGAATTATTAGAAAAAACATAAGTCAAATCAAACTAAGATGAAATTATTATTCAAATACTCAAAAAAATCCCTTTCTTAAATTATAGATTTAGTGATGATGATGATAAGCCTCAGGCCATTCATGTTATAAATCTTCCTGGAAAATTATTTTTTATTATAACATTTCTGTTATTTTAGCAACGATATTGTCGAATAAGCTATAATTTTAAGGTTGTTAAGATAAAAAACAGTCAATAGCAGTAAGGAGTCAATTTTGTAATTAATGCTCGTACTCGAAGACTGATATATTTGAATTATGCAACACTATGCATGAAGTGTAGAAGCAATCGTCTGGGTGTTTAAGGACATCAACGGGTGCTATCATACTAATCATTTCCTATGGTTTTTAATCGATTATAAAGATAGTCTGTGAAGTAATTCGCTCGTGAAATATGGAAAACTAAGGTAGGTGTCGACAAAATTTTGAAACATGCGAAATTGAATTCTTGCATCCAAAGTATATTACATGCGTTGAATAGGGATTATTGGGATCGTAGAATATAATTTACCAAATGATTTCGAGTAAGATAAACAGAACTAACCATTTCCTGGATAAAATTATGTGGTCTAATGCAGCTACATTTGATTTGAATAAATAATTATAGGTAAACCTTAAATTGCCCATACAGATTAAAAGAAAATTAACACTTTTTGTGGAACGCTAGGTATAACTGCGTGTTTTTCTTCCAGATGTTTGTGGGTAAATTATTTTTCTCTGTTAGAGTTGGCGGTCTTAACTATCTCAATCCAAAGATGGAGCACCAGATTACCATAAAAATATCGGTAACTATCTTGATGAAACACTTCGGAATCGGTGGATCAGTTATCAATTACGTTCACCATATTTGAAACCAGATGAGCTTTTGACGGGATCATTTGAAAAAAAGGAATTATACAGTAAAAGACCTATATCACTTGAACCAGTAAAGAAGCAGATTTATAGATGCGTTTTGAAATATCCACACAAACAGTTGGTTGAAGTCTGACAATCACTAAATCACAGAGTGCAGCGAGGAATTAATGACATTTTGACAGTTTGAACACAAGTGTGAAAAACAAACTAAACTACCTATCAATTCGCTCTGTACAACTTATAAGTTTATTAAAAGTATATATGGTTGAAGAAAAATATAATAAAAAAAAAGTGGAACTACGAAAAAGGAAGTACTAATCCGACCAAAAGAGTAACGCCAGTGAGGAGAAGGAGAAAAATTTAAAAGAAAAGAGAAGTAGTTGCACAATGAGGGCAATAATCTATAGAGAGAAAGTAATAATCTTGGGATTTTTTCTTTTAATCCATCTTAAAAGGGCTTCTTTAGACCTTTTCCCGAAGATATTTTCCTACAATCACTTTTGTGTCTAAAGTTTCCCTGGACGGAGATGAAAGGAGGGCAACATAAAGTGAAGGTATATTA
>OZ018329.1:129489628-129624039 GCA_963969495.1 Ceratothoa steindachneri
CCCAATACTATTCGCTTGGGACCCTAGCGCTAGGAATAGGGCTGCAGGATACTCGACGATAAACTCAAGAGGTAGATTACTTGACCTATTAATTAGAAGGGGCTTTGTAGAGCGCATCAGGCCGGACTTTGCCACATATTTCTCCCCAGAGTCGGCCACCAAAACGGATATCATGCTCACGAACCCAAGCTTTCTCTGTCGCCAATTTATCACTCCAGGGCCACTAATCCCAAGTGATCATTTACCCCTGCTAACCACCATAGCAACTGCATCTATTCTAGTCCTAGTTATTCCAAGAAAAGACTTCCGTAATGTGGATTGGGAAGAATACAGGAGGCCATCTTCAGTGGATATCCCTGATCTTAATGACGCATCTGAACAAGATCTGGATGAGAAGCTTACTGCTATTAGCACCTGCATCTCTAACGCCGATGCTATAGCTATCCCCACACAAGAAAGCATAGTGCTACAACAACAATTCTCCCACGTCTACGAGACCATCCTTAACATGGGCATCACCAGACCCATGGACTTTCGCTTCATTCAGTATCTCAGAAGTCAATTGAATTCCATGAGGGAACTACGGCGGTCACACCCAGCGAGAAAGAAAAGTTGTTCCGCTAAATCTGGGAAAAATTTCTTCAAAATATCAATGAAGGAGACTTTGATCTAGGCTTTGAGGACCAGGTTCTCGAGTATATAAAAAGGAAAGAAGGCAGGTTTGACCGAAATGAAACCATATGCATCCATCGGCTACACGGTAACTCTCAGGAAGGAAGGATAATTAAAAAGGAGAAATTATTAGAATCAATTTGCTCATTCAAGTCTAAAGCCCCGGAGCCAGCCAAATTACAATCAAGCATTTAAATGAAGCACCGGAAAGACATAGGACCAAGCAGCTGAACCTGCTTAACACGTCCCAAGCCTAAAGACCTCTAAAATGATCTACATACACAAACCGGGAAAACCACCAAACCAGGTCATGAATTATAGACCCATCTCACTGCTGAAGATCGCTTGGAAGGTTTTGGAGAAAATCCTCGACAGCAGACTGGCAAAATACCTAGCAGAAAAGAATCAACTGAACGAGGCACTGAGACAACCATAACCCATATGCTGCAACACTCAGCAGCATGGCGAGCTATAGGATGCTGGATTTACGTCTTCTGCCGAGACGTTAAAAAAGCCTGAAATACAAAATCTCATGACTGAAACTCACGTGCCACTTCGAAAAGATCCTCTGTAGCTTTTTAACCAATAGGCGAGCGGTGATCACCTTCGACGGGCATACAGTGGAAGCCTTCGACGTCGCTTCCTGTGTTCCACAAGGAGGATGCATGATCCCTACTCTCTTCACCATCTTGACGAGAGACATCCCTAAATCAATTGATGAAAAAACACTAAATATGCAATACACGGATTATGTCACCCAAGTTGTAGTTCGGAGGTTAAAGTCGTCAAGGATGATGGCTAGAGCCACGTCAGCAGAGGTCGAAAAGATCTCCAACTTTGAAAGAAGCTGGGAAATTCAAACTAACGTGTCTAAGTTCTCTTCAACTGTAATGGGGAGACTTCGTACCTTCCCCTTCAACCTAGGAAACACCGATATTGAATACTCTCCGCACGCGTCAATTCTCGGCTACAAAATCTCTAGTACAGGAATGAACAGACACGTGAGCTCCAGAACCGGACTTGCAAGAGCTGAACTCGATAAACTCCACCGATTTAGAAACCTCAGAGTAGCAAATAAGAAAAAGTTATACACTATTTTGGTTAGCTCGAAACTGGTGTACCCCAGTATAGCTCTAAATCCATTATCGAACAAGAACATGTCGAAACTTCAGAGAGTGCAGAAACAAGGCCTCTGTTTCATTACTGGCTCTATGAAGTACGAATTCCGAACCTCAAGTAGCCTCCACGAAGAAATAAGTCTTGGTCCGTTGAACATGTATCTCTACAAAAGAGGAACAGACATTTGGGAGAAGTTGGGAAACATGCTCCCCAATGATACACTTTACACCCTCGATCCAGAGGAGAGAGAGAATAAAAGATACCTCCCAAATAACAAAAGTGCCGAGCCAATTCCAAGATTCAATTGAATGAACTAGATAAAAAATTATATATATTGATAAATATATATAATAATAATAATAATAATAAAGAAAATAATAAATAAATAAATACAAAGTGAAGAGAATAAGAAAGAGTTAATGGAGTAACAAAAGAAGAGAAACCAATTGGGATGGCCCGTAGATCGGGCACCTAAACTACTAATCTAATACTTCCTTTCTGTCCGCACTATTTTCCCACCCCCCTATATTTTTAGATAATCACCCCCTCTTTTTCCCTCCTTCTTCTAGAAAAAAAAGAAAAGAAAGGTCTGACTATTTGTCGCTCTAATCTATATCTCTGACAAAGGAGGCAAAGGAAAATGAAGTTTAAATACGTGCTTCTTTCAACGGCGGTCAACTCGGAGACGCCGAGATGTCGGGAGTATGGTTTCTGGCTGACAGAGCACGTTAATTGCTGTTTTCTTCATTTAAATGATGATGGCTTTGGCCATCCGCAATCTTCTGCGATTTTTGGAGTCTCAAGATGATGGAGGTATCCTGATTCCGTTTTCCGCGGGCTAGGGCAGTGCCATGAGAGTGGGCATGTTTTTTAATCTCGACATATTGAAGGTGAGGTGTCAATTGCCTTGACAAGATTGAGGAGGTTATGCCGATGTACTTTGAATTGCGGTGTTTGTAGCCACGGTCTTTGCTCGAATATTTGTACACGACGTTAGTCTCCTGGAGTCCGCTCGTTTTAGAGACTGCTGTTCTTCATGATTCAATTACTTGTTTTCTTAGTTTTGTAGTATATAATTAGATTAATATCCGTATTAAGTTCGGCTGAGGTTACGTTACAAAAGAGCATGACATTAAGAGCCTTTTGGTCTTTACGGTAACCGGTGTTCATATTGTCCTTTTAATAAAGGTCCATATTACTCTTCTTCCGAGTAGACCTTGCACCAGGGCCAGCAGCCAAGTTAATTTTTTCTTTCATGGTAGCGTCGATGGATTCTTGTGGGTAGTCGTTGTTAAGAAGAACCATGAAAACCCTCTAAGTTCGTGATCAACAGTCGTCCGCAATAATGAATGAGAAATTCCCTGTTAACTAAGGCATTGATGACTGATCTCTTGTAACGTTGAGGACACTCAGAAGAACCGTTTAAGCAGAAGCCCAGGTTTGTGGCCTTAACGTATACTTGGGTCACAAAGTTGGACTACTGGGAACTTATAAGGATAACAAGGAAGGAAAGGGATCCTTTATCTTCCGTTTCGTAGGTGAAATGCAGACATGAGTTGTGCTTGAATGTTTCAACTAGGCCGTTCACTGGTTCAAGTTTATTCGTATTCCAAATTATGTGATCGATATAGCGCGCGCAGATAGGAGGCTTGGTCGGTATATTTCTCTTGAAAATCTTGTTCTCACCTGAGCCCATGTCAAAATTGGCAGGTACATTTTCTCATCGGGACCGCAGAATGGGGCTTCTTTTGTGCATGCTTGGAGGAGCTGTCGCAATATGTCTTCGGGAATAGTGAGTGGTGTGGAGCCTTCAGTATGGAAAATGGCATTGGTTATTTATTCGATAGTTTCATTAACAGGAACATTTGTGAATATAGATTCTACGTCCATAGAAGCTAGTACGGCTGCTGGTTAAGAAGTCTAAAGGATATCAGACAAGAGTTGAAGAGGAGGGCAGCGTGTAGTCTGATGGGGTGTAGGGTACGATGATCGAGTTGAGAAATTTTACCGGGTTATAAGTCACGCTTGGTGTTTGACTTATGAAAGTGCTTGCATATAAAGAGCTTGTAATACCTCATTTGAAGTATGCGGTAAAATTCTGCTCTCTATACACGCAAGAAGACATTGTAATATTGGAAAGCCTCCAGTGTAATCGACAAGATTATTTGGAGAAGAAGAAGAAAGAAATAAATATCGCACAAAGAGCGCTAGAGAAACTCAAATTATTGAATCTTTGAAAATACTAAAGAGTATTACTATTATAGATCATGACTCAAGAACTGATCTAAGCTGTAACTAGAAATAACTGTTGAAACTTGTAGAAAAAGATTTCATATGGTGTCGAGGTTTAGTGAGTGGGTAATCCCAGTCCCACTTCCTGAACATATATTTTATTACTGCACCAGGGTGAAGCGTAGGAGAAGTGTATCCAATACACCTACCGTAGCAACTTCCGGTGAATAAGAATAACCCCGGTGCTTCCTTTTTGAATAAAATTAGGATAATAATCCCCTGAGTGTTCTCACTCAGTAAAAGCAAGTCATGTGTGGACTTGTTTAATATTGAGTTTTAAGTCGAGTGGATTGCTTATTAATTTTCAAAGGATCGTCCAAAATAGTTAAACACACAGATACAAAAATCATCTTTAATGTACATGAATTAAAAATATGAAACAGCGTATATAGGTATAAATAGAATTAATTTTTGCACTGAATAAGTAAGTGTACATAATGTCGTGGGGATTATACTTGAAAATTACCCACTAGGATGCTTGCGTCTTAATGGCACCCAACAGAATGAATGGAATGATATTGAGTTAATCACTGAATTAATCACTTCTAATACTTGAGGTTATGGGCATGGGACAGGAATTCTAGTTAACGAATAAACTGGTGAAGTTAGTGAAGGGGATAATTCACTTTAATGATACCTTCGAGTTCGTAAGTATTTTTGAGAATGACGGTGAAGATCTTCTTTTCGGGTGACATGAACGCACTTAGTCTGGCCGTCCGAGGTTAACGAATGAGAAGGTAATCCTCGGGTGTGATATAATGATCCTATGCCGGATCACAAAGGCGAGCCAAACTGTGGCTCAAATCGGACTTCTTCTTCCGCGAAGTGACTGTCTGATTATTCGACTCCTGCTGTAGCTAGCTAAAACTGATTATCTAGATACATCTAGGGTGATCCGCAGAGGGAGGTCCTGTGTAACCTTTGACTCTGAAGGGGGTGCCAGCGAGAAGTTTGGCACTTACAATTATCGTGACGGCAACATACCAATTGCCCGAGAAGTTTCTTCCTTGCAACGGCTGAACAGTTTCTTTTGTGGGACGACCTCCCCTCACAACGTAAGTCCAAGATCTTCTGCCTAACTCTAGAGAGAATTTTCCCTTATATTTCCCTATCGAGCAAATATCGAGAGAAAGCGCATGAATTCTCATAAAATCCACCTTGCTGCGCAATAGACCTTTTCATCTGCTGCCTGATAAAGTAAATCTTTCACACTTTTGAGCTATCCTTGCTCCACGTCGCGGTTTATGACAACGCGAAAACTTGGTCCGTCGTCGGCTGGCAGGTGCCCTTCGAGGCCGCCAACATTTTCCTGAGAGACCAGCCGCAAATTTGATCGTCTCTTTGTTGCGATAAGACGCGGAGGGAATTCAAGGCGAAAGGCGAATTTGGAATACGGGAAGGACTCGCAGCTTGTGTTAGGGTATTTTTGCGTACACCAATGTACGTTGTATTTAGACTTCTTATCCCTACCCGTTTTGTAAAACATTATTCTGACGTGTAACTAGGAATAATGTATACCTTTAACATTGGCTACACAAACAACATAAAACAAAACAAAAAAACAAAACAGGAGTTCAACGAATATAGGAACAACATAAAATAATCATGATTGTAAAAGAAACATACGGGTTACCGGTCATATACAGTAAACTCCTGAATAAATAAGAGCTGAGGCCTAAGTACGAAAGAAATAAATGATTATAATCGATACATTAATTTAGGTAGTATGATATAAAACCCATATGCAAAAAAAAAGGAAAACAATCTAAAATTATTCACGGCAGTTATAGAGTAGGTCATATTATCAACTTTACAAATATAACATATGAATAATTAGTGGGTGGACACTAAAGCTTTATCGAAAACTTACATAGCTATAACACCGATTATTTATAAAGACTCACTGGGTTCGTCTACCGGGTTCCTAAACAAACTATCCACGAGTACATTAAGAGATCCCTTTAGGAATCGGATATCCTATTGATATTCGGATAATAACAGAGCCCAACGCATGAGTCTTCCATTCGGACCTTTACAAATTTTTAAATACGCTAGGAGTTTGTGATCGTTTCTATGGTGAACGGTCTACCTATTAAATATACGCGCAACCTTTGTACCCCACACACGATAGCTAAAGTTGCTAGCTCCTCAGTGGCATACTTCTTTGCCCGATCGGATGGTTCCCGACTTGAAAAGCCACTGGGGACAGTACTTCTGCCTCGTATTGAAACGAGGCGCATCCAATTCCAAGATGAGAGGCGCCGATCCGAACGCCGAATTTCTCCTCGGGATTAGATAAGTGCAGCATAGGGGCAGTCACTGGTTTCTGTTTGAGTCTGCCGAAACGGGCAATAGCCCTGGGGTTCCACTTAATAGGGTCTGGAGATTTCTTTTTATGCAGGTCATTTAAGAGGGAGGTGACGGACGCGAAATGGGGGACAATACGCCGATAGAAGGAAGCTGCTACTAAACAGGGTCAGGGTTGTTTCTTCTAGACTTGGGGCGTCCTATCGGTTATTGGTTTAATCTCATCCTTCTTTTGGAATATGCGGTTCTCGCCAATCTTGAACCCTAAATAGGCAATAGTGATATAAGAAAAATTGCACTAGGCGGCCTTACTTGTTAAGCTGTGAGAACTCAGTCGGTCTAAGTGTGGGCGAAGACACGCGATGTGTTCCTCCCATGTACGCTTGGCTATTTAAACGTTGTCAAAATAGAATATGACGTTTTCTAGTCCTTCTACATCTTTTCGCATAAGGCTGTAGGGTTCTTTTAAGAGCGAGAGCATTTGGACGATCTTAACGGGATCAAGTTCTGGGTTCACGTCTAACTCGGGGGAGGGTTCATCCTGGGAAAGCGGGGTAGAAGATAGAGCGGGAAGCTGGAAGACCCTGTTTATCTCTCTTCTCTTTTCATCTTCTTTTATTTTTATCTTTCTTTTTCTTTCTTCTTGTTCTCTTTTTCTTTCTTTTTCTCTTTTTATCTATATTCTTCTTTCTTTGGCTTCTATTTCCATCTGTCTTCTTTCCTTCTTCAGTGAAATGGCGGCACTACATGGTACCGGACGACAGGGAAACTGTTAGTGCATCCCAAAATTCGTGCACTACCGCAAAATATGAATCTGAATTGTCTATATGTCTGTCCTGCTTAGAGTTTAGCTGATTTGAACTTTGATCTATAGAACTGGGGGTTAAGGTTAATAGCAAATAGAAGTTCTGTTTTTAAGGTCGAATAATCGATTATCGCCTCATGCGGCAATGCGATAAAAATCTCTCCTAGGCGAGGGGAGAAGGCAACTTACACCATCGCCTTCAATATCCCATCAATTTACTTCGAATATTTTTTTGAAATATGTTAGCTACGTAATGAAGTACTCATTTTCACGATGGGGAGGTAGTTTGAGGGCAGGGGCTTGAGTTTGTTGACCCCGGGAACCAATTGAACTAACTTCCACTTGGTCCGTTCTTAATTCGCGTTCATGATGACGAATTTTTGCCCGTTCTTCATGTTGTAGTTTTTTCCTTTCGAAACCTTCTTTCAGTTTTTGTTCTTCTCTCGCTGCTTCGAGTTGTAGTTTTTCCCCTTCCAAATCTTCCTTCCGTTTTTGCTTTTCTTTCTTTGCTTCGAGCTGTAGTTTTTGTTCTTCCTTCTTTGCTTCTCTTTCATTTCTGTGTTCATTTTGGACGCACTCAATGTGTTTCCGACCTTCCAGTCTAAATGCTTGTCCTTGTTTGTGGAATTTTTCGAACGATGTGGACGCCATCTCATCGATCCAAAGATAAGAGTATGCACTGGGGGAGTTGCTATGCGTAACGTGTTGAAGGAAAAAAGAAGGTTAATATATTTCCCTAACAAATCGTTGTAGACAAGAGAAAACAATTAATAAAAAAACAAGATTAGATAATCACCCTAACCTAACTATTATTTTGGAGCCCAAAACAAGAATTGATGTTAATGTTTGAGTATTTAGACTAATTTGGACGTTCACAATTGTTTTTTTTTAAGTTTTGAGATGCACACAACTTTATAGATGTTGCTTTTATTGATAACCTCTAACACCTGATACTACTTGTATAGGTCAAGAGGTTTTAGTTTTAACCCCACACATCTGACACCACTTATATATGTCGAGGTTTAGTGAGTAGGTAATCCCAGTCCCACTTCCTGGACATATATTTTATTACTGCACCAAGGTGAAGCGGAGGTGAAGTGTATCCAATACACCTACCGTAGCCACTTCCGGTGAATAAGAATAAACCCCTGAGTGTGTCCTAACTAAAAATCCTTCATTGTACAGCAAAATACCTGGTCTTTATTAAATAGTTTCACAAATATACATGAAGAATGCGCTCCTGTTTTATCTTTAGGCCCAAAAGCTACATGAAATTAAACCTGTAGCTTGTTAACAAAATATTCTATACTAAGATAGCGTATATCTTTTTCCTATACATTCGCAATGATATATTGAAATTTTTATTGGTTTAACTTATGAATTTAAGATTGAAAAAGGTCTTGATCTCTATAATACTCGATTTAAAGTGAAAAAAATATTTGCCGCTCCTTCAAATTATTTTCAACTATAATTTTTCTGTTTCATCAAACTGTATTCTTAATTAACTGCTATTTGTTACATTTAAATGAGAAAATAGAGACATTGTTCAAATTAATGACATTATAAAAAATATAAGGATGGAAATAAGTAGTTGGACACTAATTAGAGACAGACCGATATTTCGTTTTACTATCATCGTTCGACATAAGTTCTGTGACGCGTTTCTTATAAGAGTTAACCAAGTCCTGCCAAAATTGAATGTGAATATCTTCTCACTCGTTCTTACCAATAGCTCTTAAATTTTGTCTAATCAGACAAAAACAGATTCATGCCTAATTAATTTGGCTTATCTCTGTCATCCTGTGAAAAAAATGTTTTGGTCAGGGAAGGGGCCTTGCGTGGTGATCGAAGTAGGAGAGTTTGTCTATTGAGCTCCAAACTAATTGTTTTCCTAACTGATGTCGCAGCAGCAAAGATAGAATTTTGTAGTTCTGTATGTCCTAGTTATCATATGGTTCTTCGATACAGCTATCAGCTTCCTTGGTTAGTAAGGTCATCCATTCTTACCTACCTACACGGTGTCGTAGAATGACTCCCGACGATACTATATATATCACTATTCGTTGAGGGAACTTCCTTAATTATCTCTAGAGTGCGTTTTACTGTCTTGGCGGCCGATATTATGTATCTTCAAAAATGCTCAAGAAGTGGAACTGAGCTCAAGGATAATAATTTTGCTATCATTAATAAAATAGAGTTTTATTAATAATAACTATAAACAATACACAAAAACGGAAAATATTGACAAACAGAATGGAAAGGGTCGTGGAGACTCGGGCTAATCCAAGGATTTAAGGGATCAAAAAAAGGTAAAACAAATATGGAGTTAAAGAGATGGGATGGTTCGATAAACCATTTAAAGCACAGGATAGAATTGACAAATAAGGGATCAATACTCAAAAGGTGACGCTTGGCTTACGTAACTAGATTAGGGTGCGGTGGAAGGTACTTGAAGGAATATTCGGTCCGCTGGCGAGTTCCAGCCAAAGTGGGGGGGGGATAAGATGATCCTGACGTGGCGTCTTGGGAAGGAGAACCGTTTCTCGACGAACGGCTGGAAGAACAATGGCTGTTCTAGGTTGTTCTCTTCTGAACAAAGGGGGGATGAGAACCGTCTCTTGTCTACAGGCTCAAGAACAATGGCTGTTCTAATGTTGTTCTCCTTTGAACAACAGGGGGGGTGAGAACCGTTTCTTGGCGAAGGGCTCAAAACGAACAATGGCTGTTCTAATGTTGTTCTCCCTTTAACAACAGCGGGGGATGAGAACCGTTTCTTGGCGAAGGGCTCAAAACGAACAATGGCTGTTCTAATGTTGTTCTCCTTGAACAACAGGGGGGGATGAGAACCGTTTCTTGGCGAAGGGCTCAAAACGAACAATGGCTGTTCTAATGCTGCTCTCCTTGAACAGCAGGGGGGAATGCCTTGGGGACTTGACGTCACTAAAGGCTCGAACCTTTGGCACTCAAGGAATATTGTCCTCCTGGACAAGTGATGGTGAATCTCGAGGCCGAGGTCCCTTGGCGCACAAAGGGAGAGAGGATCGTGGTGATGTTTCGCGACGAAAATCTGGATCTCCAATCTGATCTTAGTGGTAAAGTTTCCATATAAATAGCCAGGACATCTCCTTGGCGTGGGGGAGAATGGGGTGGAAGCTTCGAGGGAACGCACAGCTGGGCCGGAGAAAAATGCCTTATCTGTCCATAAGCCTAACTCGATCTGGCGAGGTCGGCGTATGGGGGCGAACGGGGTGGACGATAACCTCCTTGTATAAACATTGGCGTCCGGTAGCTGTTGATAAGACTCCAAGCCTCGAATCGAAGATGCACGTGGGCCTCCTCGAGGTTTTAACTAATATGGGATAGGAGTTGAATTTAACACAGATTCAACTCGTTCTATCACACCCCTCCATTCCAGGGGAAGTTGTCACTTCGAAAAAAAAGAGAGAAGGGACAACGATAGAGCTCCGTTGTAGGGAACTCGTTTTCTTGTACCAACCGTATCTTCCTGCACCTAACTATTATTACCTCAATACATGATTATTTTGATCTTTAGATTACAGGGGAAAATAACCTTTAATACAAAAAAAAAGGCATGGAACAATGAAATGGTATAAACTTAGTACATACGGGACAAAATAATTTATACGTAAATTAATAAGAACAAATATATATACATCAAAAAAAAAATAAGACATTGAGCGTTACAAAATTCAGACATATACATTAATTAATTATATTACAAAAGAATCTTAAATTAAGTCGTACAGGACGGTATATACCTACATGGAGATACTAATCCTATGAATACAATTGTTCTACGCTATTCGGTAACGCATTCCTACTGAGTGCGTCAGCGACCTGGTTATCGGAACCTTTGATATAATTTATTTTAAACCGATACTCTTGCAAGAGTAAACTCCAGCGCATGATGCGGCCGTTTGAGTGTCTCAAATTCCTAATATAGGCTAACGGACGGTGGTCGGTTCCTATTTGAAAATCTTTACATATCAAGTACAGCTTGAATTTGTCTATGACCCAGATAATTGATAGAGCTATCTTTTCTCTAGTGGCATATCTCTTTCCGCGTGGTAATAATTGACGACTAGCATATGCAACTGGATGACTCGTTCTGTCATCCACGTATTGAAGAAGTACACCTCCAATGCCCTCGTTGATCACGTCGGTCTTAACCCCAAAAGATTTTTCCGGGTTGGGCAACTTAAAAATGGGGGCAGAAATGAACTTACTTTTAAGCTGAATAAAATGGGAAACAGCGACATCATTCCAACGTAAACGATCGGAGAAATTCTTTTCCTGAAGGGGGCATAGGGGGGGGCCGAATTTGCAGCGAAATTCGGAACAAATCGCTGATAGGGAGAAGCTGATCCTAGGATCGATCTTAATGGCTTCTTTGTAATCGGGAGGGGCATGTCGGCGATTGCCTTAATCTTGTTCTCGTGGGGACCTAACTTGCTTTGTCCCATTTTGAAACCCAAATATTTGATGGTTTCGTGGGCAAACTGGCATTTGCTGGGGCCAATGGTGAGGCCATTTTCACGCAGTTGCTCGAAAAGAGCTAATAGGGTGGATAAATGGTGATTCCATTTAATTAGTTCTTGGAGCTGGCTCTTCTGACGTGGTGTCAGCTGCGCGTCACTATCCAGGTCAGAGGGTTCCAAAGACTTGCCTGGTAGGGAAGGAGGAGGGTAATCGGCATCAGGTTGGATGCACACTGTCTGGATTACCTTAAGGGACTCCGCGTGGCAATCCTCTTCAAGCGCCGATGCTTCGTCCAGTTCTACGAAGGTATCTCCATGGGCGCGTTGGGGGTTCTTTTTTTCTTGGGGTCCAAGGACAGTCTCCGTGTCCTTGTCTGGGGCCTTATCACCTAAGGGTTTTAGTGAATCACATTCCTCTTTTTCCGTCCTAAAGTCCTGGTTAGGGGTCTCCGAGAAATCAGACGGTATCGGGGTTCTGATGGGGACGGGCTCCTGGGCTTCTTTCTTATCTCGGCCTTGAGGAAGGGCGGCCTGAAACACAGGGTCGAAACTTACTTGGGGGCTCTTTCCTATAAGTACGGAACAGAATTTTATTGGTGCTACAATGACTTCAGCCCAGCCATTATAATATTGACACTGCAGGTAACATCTAGCGACGGGGAATCTGTTCGCCCGCCCAAGGTAGTCACGTACCACCGCAAATTTTTCGTGGTTAGAGGCCACTGGGAGGAGTTCGTCGGACACGATGAAGCATGTACATCCTGTGTCCCTGACGAGAGTCAATACTCGACAGCTGTCCACGCTGCCCTCCTCATATTTCAAAGTTCCCGATGAACTTTTACCAAAAACAAAATTTACCTGGTGGCCTGACGGAGGGGGAGAAGTTTCTGCTTGGGTCTGCACCACCGGGGGAGCCGGGGTTGCATTAATCTGGTGAACTTGGTGGGCTGGTCCGCTTTTAAGCCTAGAATTTTGGGGGCAATTCCAGCTCATGTGGTTTTCTGCACCACAGGTGAAGCATATGGTTGGTCGCTTCGGGAAGAGAGATGGAGGAGAAGTCTTAACGGGAGGTTTGGAGTCCCGTTGTTGGTTTTGGGGAAAGAAGTTTTGGGGTTTTACGGGGCTCGGAAACTTTGTCAGCTTCCCTGGGAAGGAGCGCGAGTCCGTCCTTCTTTCTTCTCGTTGGAGTACTCTTTCCCGTTCCTCTCTTTCTCTTTCTTTTTCTACCTTTTTTCTTTGAACTTCTGCTTTAATCCGAGCTAATTTAACCTGAAGGTCAGCTAGTCTTATCCGTTCCTCTCTATCTCTTTCTTCTCGTTGTATTTCTCGTTCTTCTCGTTGTATTTCTCTTTCTTCCTTTTTTCTTTGCTCCTCTAGAATGTACTCAGTTAGTTCTTTTCCGGAAAGTCCACAGGACTCTCCTTGCGCTTTAAAGATTTCGAACGGAGTCATCTTTGCACTTGTGGGCGCACTAGTCAACCAACTAAAATTCCTCGCAACAAGAATTATGCCTCTATAGAATTAGCCAACCTAAATATGGGCACTGACCTATTCGTACTTGGTTTCTTACTCTAAATAACCACTGACTAAAATCACGAAAAAACACAAACAAATTATTATAACCGTTCCTTGAGCTACTCCAGCTTCTTAAGTTTCAAAAAAAGGGGATAGCAATCGTTAAAACAAAAGGGAACTACTATATTCTATTATTATAACGAATAACACTATGCTTTACTTGACTGAGACCAGTGTTTGCAAAGATATAGCGTTGAACCCCACACCTGACACCAAATTAAATAGTATATATATATATATATATATATATGTCGTAGAATGACTCCCGACGATACTATATATAACACTATTCGTTGAGGGAACTTCCTTAATTATCTCTAGAGTGCGTTTTACTGTCTTGGCGGCCGATATTATGTATCTTCAAAAATGCTTAAGAAGTGGAGCTGAGCTCAAGGATAATAATTTTGCTATCATTAATAAAATAGAGTTTTATTAATAATAACTATAAACAATACACAAAAACGGAAAATATTGACAAACAGAATGGAAAGGGTCGTGGAGACTCGGGCTAATCCAAGGATTTAAGGGATCAAAAAAAGGTAAAACAAATATGGAGTTAAAGAGATGGGATGGTTCGATAAACCATTTAAAGCACAGGATAGAATTGACAAATAAGGGATCAATACTCAAAAGGTGACGCTTGGCTTACGTAACTTCATTAGGGTGCGGTGAAAGGTACTTGAAGGAATATTCGGTCCGCTGGCGAGTTCCAGCCAAAGGGGGGGGGGATAAGATGATCCTGACGTGGCGTCTTGGGAAGGAGAACCGTTTCTCTACGAACGGCAGGAAGAACAATGGCTGTTCTAGGTTGTTCTCTTCTGAACAAAGGGGGGATGAGAACCGTCTCTTGTCTACAGGCTCAAGAACAATGGCTGTTCTAATGTTGTTCTCCTTTGAACAACAGGGGGGGTGAGAACCGTTTCTTGGCGAAGGGCTCAAAACGAACAATGGCTGTTCTAATGTTGTTCTCCTTGAACAACAGGGGGGGATGAGAACCGTTTCTTGGCGAAGGGCTCAAAACGAACAATGGCTGTTCTAATGTTGTTCTCCCTTGAACAACAGCGGGGGATGAGAACCGTTTCTTGGCGAAGAGCTCAAAACGAACAATGGCTGTTCTAATGTTGTTCTCCTTGAACAACAGGGGGGGGATGAGAACCGTTTCTTGGCGAAGGGCTCAAAACGAACAATGGCTGTTCTAATGCTGTTCTCCTTGAACAGCAGGGGGGAATGCCTTGGGGACTTGACGTCACTAAAGGCTCGAACCTTTGGCACTCAAGGAATATTGTCCTCCTTCTGGACAAGTGATGGTGAATCTCGAGGCCGAGGTCCCTTGGCGCACAAAGGGAGAGAGGATCGTGGTGATGTTTCGCGACGAAAATCTGGATCTCCAATCTGATCTTAGTGGTAAAGTTTCCATATAAATAGCCAGGCCATCTCCTTGGCGTGGGGGAGAATGGGGTGGAAGCTTCGAGGGAACGCACAGCTGGGCCGGAGAAAAATGCCTTATCTGTCCATAAGCCTAACTCGATCTGGCGAGGTCGGCGTATGGGGGCAAACGGGGAGACGATAACCTCCTTGTTTAAACATTGGCGTCCGGTAGCTGTTGATAAGACTCCAAGCCTCGAATCGAAGATGCACGTGGGCCTCCTCGAGGTTTTAACTAATATGGGATAGGAGTTGAATTTAACACAGATTCAACTCGTTCTATCACACACGGTTGAGAGGAACACGTAAGACTGCAAAAATAATTCTATAGCTTTTGCCCTCTCTCCAATTTTTTTTAATTATAAGTGTAATGTGTATAATGTGGTAGTATGAAAGTCAGATGTTAAATGACGTTATACCAAAAAAATATTACTTACCCTAGTATTGTTAGAACCTATTGAATCATTCTAGGCCTTGGTACAAATATTTGGCGACCAAGATTTTGTAAATAAGTTAATTTAAACATATGTGCCAGGAATGTCTTAATTCTCACTTCCAACTTTAATTTGTTTTCTAGCTAATAAATTTAATAAATTTCTTACTGAGCATTTATATAAAAAATATAAGCTAGGGAAATTGATCCGGAAAGATAACACAAAAGAGGTAGATGAGAAGGGTCATATATAAAAGTAATATTGCCCATAGATCTTCGACCGTGCTGGGGTTTCTATTCTTACCTCCCTCTCCTAGGGTCTTCCACAAATTCTCAAACGGATTGATGTCCTGGCTTTGAACAGGCCAGTCCATAGCATTACTTAATCCTGATCCAGGAAATTTTTTACACACGTTGCCTTATGTAAAAGTGCATTATTCTGCCAAATATATATATATATATATATATATATATATATATATATATTGTGGAGGAATCCCCTTTGAATAATATTATTTCTTCTCCTTCTAAGACAGTATTTCTGGAGAGAAAACGCGCCGTTACTACCACCCCTTCCGACCTCTCCGTCCATTCACCTGCTGCCAGGTTTCCGTGAAATTCACACCAAAGCTTCCTCCTGGTCGTCTCAACTTGCGCTCCCCTTTGTGTCGGGAGACTGCTTTGTAGCCTCGCCTCCAGGCTAGGATAGGAGGACGCTTGCTACGACTATTCCTTCTCTCTGAGGTCCATCCCACACTAAATAGACTTACCACTAAGAAATAGATCTGCGTGCAAAATGGCCAGATATTTAATCATTCTCGTCAGGCTAACGGCGATGAGGGTGGCAAAGAAGAACTAACCTGCCTCATCAACTGATATAAACTCCTCGACTGAGATCAGAAGCTCAATCCTTTCTCATAATGTGGTCAGCCTTATTCGTTCCAGGCATCACCAAGGTAGTTTTTTTAGGCGGTACCACCCCTGTAAAAGATATTTTAATATGAAAATGTTCACTTTCCAGAAAGACATTGATAACTTCCTCCACAAAATCAGTCTCTGGTTCCTGAGAACACAGTTAGGGAAGAGTACATCAAGATACAAGTGAATTTACTTGTTTTTATGATACACTTCTCCAGATCTTTGATTAGTTCTTCCAAAACATGGCCCTTGCGATTATTTTTGTATTTCTCGATAGTAGTTGTCGGCAGAATAAATCCCAGACAACAGGAAAGGGTGCCATCTCCTCTGACATCCGTGCCGGAAATAAGCAGCATCGAGTTCCGTTGATGGTGAAATATACCTAGAATGAAACATTAATATACATCTTATCCCGGTTTAGTTGTATTTTCACTGCCTGAAATGAGGTAATTAATCAATAAGAGATAACGAAGACATCGTATCAGCTGAAAATTTGGCATCCATCGCGTAGTCCTAGAGATTCAAATCACTTCTACCTCGTTAAGGGTGCGAGGAAGTAGAGCGAACAGCATGAGCTTCTGAAAACAAACAGTCAAAGGGGAGAAGCAAAACTAACCCCCTTAGCCCTCACCGATAAACCCAGAGTCTACAGGATTCTTTAGAAGAAAATCGCATTTAAGCTCTTTATTGAGAGGTTTTGAAGCATTTTAAGAAGTGAGAATACATACCAGAATGTACGTAATTTTGCTTGCCATATAGCTCCCTGGACTGCTGGGCGCGGAACTGCTAACGGTGCAGCTGATTTTGAAAACACAAGGAAGGAGGGTTAGATCGATCAACGAGCCTTTAACTCCTTCTGGCGCACAAGATTATTCTGAATTGTGATATTTACCGTCCATTCTTGGGACAGACTGCAGAAGCCCTGGGGATGTTTTCACTATTACCCCATCTAAAAATGCCTCATATGCGTCTAATAACTTGTTTTAAGGGCACAAATAATTCGCTTGTTGTGAAGGTATCGCATAGAAGAATGAAAAGATCTGGTATTTAATGAGGTGGAGTGCGATTAGGCCAGGTTGATAGGATCACTGACGAGAGAAGTAGAACCCACACAAACCTTTCTGTAGTGTCCGGGAGCAGAGGTTACGTTCTTACCATATTAGACGTAAGAAGTACCAGTTGATTTGGCAACAGCAAAAACCCTCTTTGTTCAGCTTCCTTCCAAGGTAGAAACTGGTTCCTAAAATAAAGTAATAAAATCAAAACTCAGAGAATAAGGTTGATAATGTTTGATTCTAAATACTTTGCTCATCGTTTCTCTCTACTTATCCTTTCTTTTCCTGTTCTCTGTATTGCTCTTTCTTTTCTACCCATACTGAGAGGATTCATTATTTTCAGGTTTTTATTATGTATATGTATATATATATATTTATAATATTATATTTCCGTACTAGACATTTAAGCCCCATTACACATCAAACATCTGAACTGCTAAAAAGACTAATCGCAATATGCAAGTAGGGAATAAATGAAAGTAAATAACAGAAAATAAATTATATAGAATAAAGAACATATGTATGTATAATAAATAATATTGCATCCTCTTTTATTTCTTAACGCGTCTCATAATAGAAATGATAAAAATTATAATTTCGTTTTATTCATAATTTATCTTGTTTTGTTTCTCTCGCTTAAATTAATTGTTTCTTTCAGATTTTTACGTATTAAGAGCGAACCTGAAATCGTTTTGTGAATTGTATTAAGTCTTTTGGTTAGATTAAATTAAACAGAATCGCACAATTGTTAGCTTAAATCAAGAATTTCATATTAGTAAGGAAAGTCCGCCTTTAATAAGGCAATTAAAGTAATAGGAAAACAGTGAGCTGTACATACAGTCACTAAATTTCGGCAACTTTTAAAAATAATTCGGTAAAAATCCTGATTAAGAGACTTTTGATGTGCATATTGCAGGATACTATTTCACGTATCCATTTGGAACCACTCTGATCCTCTGAGGGTGTCTTTCTAAAGCTGGCCTAAGAGAGTTTATGACCTTTGCTGCTTTTCCATAATTACGAGGTTTGTGGCAAAGGATAAAGAAAGTTCTCATAAGGAACCAGAAAAATACTAAATACGTTCGTTAATAAAATTAGAATAATCCATCTGAAGAAAAAGGCTTTGGGGCAAAGCCAAAAGGAGAGTTTTTACCCACAATCAGATTCATCGATCATCTTATGTTGAGTGCCATTCGATGCTGATCACTTGTAAGGAAATGCCTAAAAAAAATAATTGAGAGTGATATATATATATATATATATATATATATATATATATATATATATATATATATATGGAGAGAGAGAGAGAGAGAGAGAGAGAGAGAGAGAGAAAGAGAGAGAGATAGAGAAATAGAGAGATAAAGAGAGAGAGAAGTGATCAACAGAAACAAGAGATAAGAGATGCTACTGAAGGTTACCCCGATAAAAATTAAAGAGAAACAACATTGCCCCACAAGGACTCGAACCTAAGACCTGCAGTTATCTAGACCAGTGCTCTACCGACTCAGCTACATGGACACGTAAGCAATGATAACACATATCATCTAATTAACTTTTACGTTCCCACCTCTAAAGACCACCGCCCAATGAACCTGTGCCTGTAAGGACGGAAAAGATACAAATGGAAAATCCCAACATCCCATCTTTGAGCGACCGAAAGCTATCAGCCCGTGTGGATAGCGCAGAAACTAGCACACATAGACCCTAAAACCTTATACGCTTAATATCAGTATGTGTAGAGATGTGATACACACATACAAGAGAGAAAATATTTCTCGGGGTCACATCCAGTAGGATCTCTTCTCTTTTGTTTCTGTGTATTGCTTCTCTACACATACTGCTATCAAGTGTTTAAGGTTGGGGATAGATGAGTGCTAGTTTGCGTCCCAGCCACACGGGGCAATAGCTTTCTGTCGCTTAAAGAAGGGATCTTGGGCTTTTCCATTTATATATATATATATATATATATATATATATATATATTTATATATATATATATATATATATATATATATATATATATATATATATATATATATATATATATATTTGAAAGTACTTAATAGCGAGTTATGGTATATGATAGTGAAACCACTGTATAGTAGCTTAGAATTTATTTACGAGATACTTTCGGTATGCAGTTAACGATACCCTCTTCAGTCGTATACTAAGAATGGAAGGGATATAAAAGCCCATCACAGTCTTACGATCAGGACAAAATAAAAACAAGGGAGCAAAAGGTCATTAATCAGGAGATTTAGTTTTGAGATCATTAAATATACTGTTTACGTTCAGTTCCGGAAATAGAAACTACTTTTAAATTGACCGTCAGAAAGATTGAAATTAGGAATTTTGCGTATTAGTATCGATTTTACTTTTTTTTTACGGAAATCTTGGCAATTATGTATCATTTGTGCCATTAAATAATCAATTTGTGGTTTTATTGATAAAATGATTAAAAATAATGTATGTATTATAGCTTCACCTGAAATCACCTCTATGTTCATATATTCATTTTTTTTTTTTAACTTTCTCCCAGTCTCTTCTATGTCGAATCAAGGACAATTAGTGGATGTCCATGGAATTACACATGCACATGCGTCCTTTGGCTGACTCCCGGGCTTATTCGAAAGAAAAATTTCAGGATGGAATAAACGTGTTTAGACGTGTCTTGGAGAAATAATTGTTTACTCCATTGATAAGGGGAAAAAATGGGAGAGATAGACAATTCATGCTACTCACTTCATTTTTATCCTCAGGAGCGGTACTATGTAGAATTAGCTGTGGTTAACGTCTCATTCATGACCTGGAGGGGATAATTTAATTCAATAAATGTGCAGGTTGGATATATAATCTCGCCATCTAAAAAGCAAGGATCACAGATTCTAATTGCTATTAAGAACATCCCAAAAGCAACTGCCTTTTTAATGCTGATATCATGATGTGAAAATAAGTGGTTAGGTTTCAGTTTTCTTTGTATGTGACAAAATCTTTAAAATAAGTTTCATTCAAACTTTTATACACGGCACCGACCGCTTATCTTCTTTATATTTTACTCTTGATAAGGTGTTAGACTTCCTCCGCTCCAATTTCACAAACAATTCTTAACCTTTACATATTTTTGACTCTACTCTTAAAACCTTCCTTCACCATATTTTCTGTCTAAAAGTACTTATATATAACGTACTCAAGGACATACCATATCTTTCCCTCTCTGAATTACACCTTCTTACTAACCAATTCCGCAAAACAAAGACAAAAAATCCTCATTTATCCTATCGGTCAAATTAACTTTCAAATCATATTTTCGAATAATTTATGAATAGCTTATATATTGAAGGTAAAGGAATTTGTCCCATGTAGCAATATTAAGACCCTAAGGACCTCTCTCAATTTTGATGTATAGGCCTTCCCTCTCTGTGTCTTATAATGACCAACCAAATTATTATACTCACCATTCATCATTTTTTCATCTTTTACATTGCTTAGTCGTATTTCTGCAATTTTTGTGGTCGGTAAGATTTCGATTTGTTAAAATTGAAATTTTTTGTGCGCTTAGTTGTTCAGAAAATTTGGGCCCCTCCCCCTGCTATGCTCACAACTTCTTAATCTTTGTGTAAGCAATTACTATTTATGATTTATCGCTAAAAATGTATATATGATTATATATATTCATATATAATTGTACCTACCCGTTTTAATTAATCTCGCTCCTAATCGATTTGCATACAAATCTAATATTTTTCTCAATTTATCAGGCTAGAAGATTATCATGTTTTTGCTCAAAACATAGCCAGAGAAAATACAGGTAATGAATACTGTCCTTCTCTTTGTCATTGGATTCTTACTCTGGATTATATTAAGTATCATCAAGAGCAGTCAATTTTAATACTTTCATTGACAGTTCCTAATTTTTAAACCCTTAGCTCGATATTTAACTTGTGTTGTTGGCCTCTTTAACATTAATCTGCAGCCACTTAAAAGTTTTTGACAATTCTCAATTTAATTAAAGCAGGAGACTGTTTTATATATGATTACCGATGAAGGACTCCTTAAACCGAGTGAACTAAAAGTAGATGGGCAGAAAGCTTAAAAAGGTTTGTGGTATACTCCATCATAACTATGGTCTTTATTGTAACTTGAGTGCTTATGGTATACTATATTCAATATAAACTAATCAAATTATTTTTTAGATAGAGAAAAAAGTCCATAAAGGCAAATTATATAAATACGACTAGAATAAAATGAGTGTTAACGGAGTATTCAAACTAACTAAATGTTGAAATTATTAAAAAATATATAGGTTGAAATATTTGGTAATCATTCCTCAAAGTACAAATCACTTAACACATTATTGAAAAATTTGATTCACCTGGTTCAAGACTTAATGCCTTCAAAACTAGTCGACCCATAGCAGTTTGATGAAGAGACAATAAGTAACTCGTTGCCGAAACGTCCACCTAAAGACCCTCAACAGAATTAAGCATATGACAAACCTATATTTTACAAATTCTGAGATTTGTTGGTTTGGAGGCTTACCTCTACATCTATTTCAGGGCTTATTGTAGAATAAGCCTGAGAGGCAGCTGCAATTTAATAAGATTATCTTCAAATAAATGGACGAAAATTCAATAAATTTTAAATAAATTTATCTAGGCCGATGAGGTTTCCTTTAAGTTATAACATCATGAAACCGAGTTAATTGTTTTTACTGGTACAGTCATAAGATTTATTTAACATTAAATGAACAAGTAACCATCCTGGTCTCACTGTTTGGTTGTTTTACTAAGTTCTAGGAGTTTAAGATCTATTTTTTTGAATGAAACATTTACAGGTAGTAAGTGTAGTGATAATAATAAGTATAGTTATAAGAGCATGGCTAAGATGGCCTCTATTACCAACAAGATGGTACCCATCTACACTAGTTAAGAGCACCCATGAGTATTTAGCTAAAACCTTGCTTGAGAAATGGTTCTGCCGATGATGTCTAATTTATTGCCTCGTGCGTTTAGCTAAATTTACCCCAATGTAAAGATTCTTTTGGATTCTCAAGAATGTAGTTTGTAGTCCAAAACCATGAAGTGTTGGGTGTTTTTGAAAAAATGCATCAGAATTGCTTTTTAATCAATTAATAGTCCAAAAACTTTTGAAAAATTTTGGTCGAAATTACAAAGTACAGTGTATAACATCATGTTGAGCATCTTCCTTAAAAAATAGAAAAATTTGTAGTGAATTATTTTATTTATTTTGCATTATTTTATAGAAATATAAATATGTAAAAGTTACTCTGCACATTTTATATAGATAAACAAGATTTGGAGAAAATTTTAGAAAAAACAAGAGATAGCAAGATTTAGGACAAAAGAGTGAGTAAAAATGGAACTGGCCAACCCCGTTGCAATTGCAAGGGTTCCCACATATTTATCTGAACTTATCAAAAGCAGATCACATGAGCTCTTGATAAACCACTATTATTATTGTTATCTCACAAGCCGGGTGGAAGCCATTATTATTAGTTTTTTTTAAATAATATTAAGATTATTAGGTAAAAGAAGATTAGTGCTTTCATGCAACTGAAACAATTAAAATAAAAATGTGCACGACAGATGCCAGTTTGGTCAAAACTTTCTAAAGCGGTCAGTCTAACCGGTTTTTATACAATGCAAATTGAAAAAATATTGTAGGAAATGATTGTTTAGTAGTCTCTTAAATGATGAAAGATTATCAGTATTTGGATCATTAATTTAAACAAATTACACCTGCAAAAAAGGAGTTTCGAAAGATGTTTGCCCTACGATTCCTTGGACCCCAAGCATTTCTTTCTTCAAGCTGTTTCTGCATAATTGACTTCATTGTCCATCTTTAGCTAGCTTCAATTCATTATTTTTTCCTAACTTCCATTATTATAAACATTCCTGCAACAAATCACTACATAATTTCTTTTTTTAAAATAATAAAAATCTTTCAATATATATATATATAAAACAAACTCACAAAGTATCGCGTGAGTTGAGCAATAATTTCCAAGAATCATACGAAAAAGATGGAAAGTAGATTCCAAGTACTTTCGAAAATTATTCAGTTCATTTCTATGTATAAATATATATATAAATATATATATATATATATATATATATATATATATATATATATATATATATTGTCGTAGAATAGACTCTCGACGATATACCATATATAACTATTCGTTGAGGGAATTATTCTAATATTTCGAGTGCGTGGTAATCTGATTGACCGAAATTATTTATCTTCAATATGCTTAAGAAGTGAAACCGAGCTCAAGGATAATAATATGGTTATCATTAATAAAATAAAGTTTTATTAATTAAACTATCACCAACACACAAAAAGAAAATGTTTACATAAACGGCGAATGGAAAGGCTCGTGGGAATATCTGACTAATCCGGTGATTAAGATTTAGAGAGATTTAAAAAGGTGAACAAATAAAAATTAAAGGGGGGGGATGGTTCGCTAAACCATTTAAAGCACAGGGTAGGATTGACAAAAGGCTAAATAATTAAAGGTAATGCTCAGCTTATGTAATTACAAAGTTGTTGTGCAGAGGAAGACGATGCGTAGGAATCTTCGATCCACTGGTGAGTTCCAGCAGAAGGGTTCTTCGGGGGTTGTCTTAAGCGAAGAGAAGGGACTGCCTTCGAAGAGTGAGAGCGAAGTAGGACTCGGAGATACGAGCGATCTTTGTGAAAGCAAATCGGGAATGTTCTAGATAAACAATGGAGGTTATCATGAAACCAATCGTTCTCTTGAAAAACGTTAAAAAGGGGGGAATTAAATTATCCTGACGTGATGTCTTGAGAATGAGAACCGATTCTTGACGAACGGGCTTAAAGAACAATAGCTGTTCTATCGTTGTTCTCTTTTCAACAACAGAGGGGGTGAGAACCGTCTCTTGTCAATGGGCTCAAAGAACAATGGCTGTTCTAACGTTGTTTTCTTGCTGAACAACAGGGTGGAAGGGTGAGAACCGTTTCTTGTCAACGGGCTCAAAGAAAAATGTTTGTTTTAACGTTGTTCTCTTTCTAAACAACAGGAGGAAGATTGATGACTTGGCGTCTGGAAGGCTCGAACCTTTGCACTCAAGGGATATGGTCCTCTTCTGGACAAAAACGGTGGTGCTCGAGGTAGAGAGTCCCTTATTGTGCTCAAAGGAGACCGGATCGGCGTGATGCCTCGCGAAGATAATCTGGATCTGATCTGATCTTATTGGGGAATGCTATTGTATAATTACCTCGAGCCGTCTCCAGGGCGTAGGGGATAATTGAGTATGGGACTTCGGGAAAATAGGCCCGGTCTCGTCTGGGAAAATACCCTATCTGCCCGTAAACCTAACTCAATCTGGCGAGATTGACGAATGTAGGTGAATCGGGAGGGAGGGGGGGGGGAATGACCTCCTTGGTTAAATATTCACGATAACGCGCCCTGCTTGCTCTCGCAGATGCACGTGGGTCGCAATGTGTTTGTTTCTAACATGTGATAGCAGCTGAATTTAAGCGGCCTCAGACCGTTCTATCACACCCCTCCATTCCAAGGGAAGTTGTCACTTTGAAAATTAAAGAGAGAAGGGACAACCATAGAGCTCCGTTGGGAAGAGCTCGCTTTCTTGCACCGACCGTACCATCATGCACTTAGCTAGTATTACCTCAATACACCTTATTATGTTGATCTTTTAATTATAGGGGAAACTAACCTTTAATACAAACTTAGCCATAAAAGAGACATGGAACAATGAAATAATATAAAATTAGTACATATCAGACAAAATAATTTATATGTAATTTATATGTAATTTATGCAAATATATACACATACAAAAAAAAAAAAGACATTGAGCTACAAAATTCAGACATATACATTAACTAATTATATTACAAGAGAATCTAATTTAAGTCGTACAATACGGTATATACATACATGGAGATACTAATCCTACGAATTACAAATTAATCTACACTATTTGGTTACGCATTCCTACTGAGTGCGTCAGCGACCTGATTATCGGAACCTTTTATATAATTTATCTTAAATTGGTACTCTTGCAAGAGTAGACTCCAGCGCATAATTCAGCCTTTAGAGTGTCGTACATTCCGAATATAGGCCAACGGGCGGTGGTCAGTTCCTATCTGAAATTCTTTTCCTATCAAGTACATTTTAAACTTGTAAATAACCCATATAATTGCTAGAGCTTCCTTCTCTATAGTGGCATATCTCTTTTCGCGTGGTAATAACTGGCGACTAGCATATGCAACTGGATAACTCGTTTCGTCATCCTCATATTGAAGGAGTACACCTCCAATGCCCTCGTTGGACGGGTCTGTCTTAATCCCAAAGGATTTTTCCGGGTTGGGCAACTTCAAAAGGGGGGTTTAAATGAGCTTACTTTTGAGTTAATTAAAATGAGAAACAGCGACATCATTCCAACGTAGACCAGCGAAGGAATTCTTTTTTAAAAGGGTGCTGAGGGGCGCCGAAATTGCAGCGAAATTCGGGACAAATCGCCGATAGTTTGAAGCTAATCCTAGGAATGATCTTAATTGCTTCTTAGTATTTGGGAGGGGCATGTCGGCGATTGCCTTAATCTTGTCCTTTTTGGGACCTAACTGGCTTTCTCTTATTTTAAAACCCAAGTATTTTATGGTTTCATGGGCAAAGTGGCATTTGCAGGGGCCAATGGTGAGGCCATTTTCGCCCAGTCGTTTGAAGAAAGCTAATAGGGTGGTTAAATGATAACTCCATTCACAAGTAGCGACGTAGACGTTATCGAAGTAAAAGGAGACATTTGGAAGTCCATCTAACAACCTTCTCATGAGACAGTTATAGTCACTACAAGCGGTCACGAGGCCAAGAGGACGGCGCTCAAATTTACCTGGTGGCCTGACGGAGGAAAAGAAGTTGATGCTTGGGTATGAACCACCGAGGAAGCAGGGTTGGCATTAATCTGGTAAACTTGGTATGCCAGTCCGCTTTTGAGCCTAGAATTTTAGGGGCAATTACAGCTTATGTGGTTTTCTACACCGCAGGTGAAGCATATGATTGGTCGCTTCGGGAAGAGTGATGGAGGAGAAATCTTAACTGGAGGTTTGGTGTCCCGATGTTAGTTTGAGGGAAAGAAGTTTGGGGGTTTTACGGGGCCCAGAAACTTCGTCGGCTTTCCTGTGAAGGGGCGCGAATCCTTCCCTCTTTCCTGGTTGGGGAATTGATGAGAAGTTCGATTTTCCTTGGGGTATAAATTATGGCTTGCGGCATAGACATCCTCTTCCTCGGTACACTCTTTAAAGGTCTGGCACCGACGATCCTTGACGAACGCGCGGATCTCCGTCTGGAGAGACGCCAAAAATTGATCTTGCAACACGATGTCTGTTAAGGACTCGTCGTTAGGATCAAGCTTTCAGGATTCTTACCAGAATTTAAAATTCCTTTGAAGAATGTATCCGAATTGACGAAACGTCTGTCCAGGTTTAATACAACCTCCTCGAAATTCTTGTCGGTAGAAATCGGGAGTCATATTATGAGCGGCCAATAACTCAGCTTTTAAGGTGCTGTAGTCAATTGTACATTCAAAGGGTAAAGATACGAAAATGTCGCGCAATTTACAATTTAAAAGTGGAAGTAATCTTACGACACCTTCAGCCTACAAATCCATGTTATTGATCTTGAGGATCTTTTCGAGGTGGGCTAAAAATGCTCAGAAATCCTCTCCATCCCTGAACTTACGGAACTTAAGTGGGAAATTGGGTGGGGCTTCTGAATATGAACTGACTGATTGTATTTCAACCCGTACTTTAGCCATTTTAAGCTGATGGTGAAGCACAGCTTCTCTTTTCCGTTCCTCTCTTTCTCTTTTTTCTCGTTAAATTTATCTTTCTCTTTCTTCTCGTTGAACTTCACTTTGCCTTTTTTCTCTTAACTTTTCTCTTTCGTTCGTTGCTCCTCTTGAACGTACTCAATCAATTCTCTTCCGGAAAGTCCCAAGGATTCTTCTTGCGCTTTAAAGATTTCGAACTGAGTCATATTTGCACTTGGGGGCGCAATAGTCAACCAACTAAATTCCTTGCAATAAGAATTATGCATTCTAGAGAGTTAGCCTACCTAAAACAGGGCACTGACCTATCCGTAATTGGTTTCTCGACCTAGATAACCAATGACTAAAATAACACAAAAAAAACACAAATAAATTATTATAACAGTCCCTTGAGCTACTCCAGCTTCTTAAGTTTTAAAAAAGGGGATAGCAATCGTCAAAACAAAAGGGAACTACTATACTCTATTCTTATAAAGAATAACACTATGCTTCACTTGACTGAGACCAGTGTTTGAAAAGATATAGCGTTAAACCTTACACACTTGATACCAAATTTCAATAGTTGTCGTCGAATAGACTCTCTACGATATACCATATATAACTATTCGTTGAGGGAATTATCCTAATATTTTGAGTGCGTGGTAATCCGATTGACCGAGGTTATTTATCTTTAATATGCTTAAGAAGTGGAACTGAGCTCAAGGACAATAATATGGCTATCATTAATAAAATATAATTTTATTAATTAAACTATCAACAGCACACAAAAAAAATAAAATGTTTACATAAACGGAGAATGGAAAGAGTCGTGAGAATATCTGACTAATTCGAGGATTAAGATTTGGAGAGATTTAAAAAGGTAAACAAATAAAAATTAAAGGGAGGAGAATGGTTCGCTAAACTATTCAAAGCACAGAATAGGGTTGACAAAAGGCTAGATAATTAAAGGTAATTTTCAGCTTACGTAATTACAAAGTTGTGCAGAGGAAGACGATGCGTAGGAATCTTCGGTCAACTGGCGAGTTCCAGCAGAAGGGTTCTTCTGGGGGTTGTCCTTAGCGAAGGGGAAGGACTGTCTTTGAAGAGTGAGAGCGAAGTCAGACGCGGAGATACGAGTGATCTTTGTGACAACAAATCGGGGATGTTCTAGATGAACAATGGAGGTTATCGTTGAAAACCAATCGTTCTCTTGAAGAACGTTGAAAAGGGGGAATCAAATTATCCTGAAGTGATGTCTTGGGAATGAAAACCGTTTCTTGACGAACGGGCTTGAGAACAATACCTGTTCTATCGTTGTTTTATTTCTGAACAACAGGGGGGTTAAGAACCGTCTCTTGTCAACGGGCTTAAAGAACAATCGCTGTTCTAACGATATTCTCTTTCTGAACAACAGGGGGAGGAAGGGTGAGAACCGTTTCTTGTCAACGGGCTCAAAGAACAATGGCTGTTCTAACGTTGTTCTCTTTCTGAACAACAGGGGATGGCCTTGTTGACTTGGCGTCTGGAAGGCTCGAACCTTGGTACTCAAGGGATATTGTCCTTTTCTTGACAAATACGGTGGTTCTCAAGGTAGAGAGTCCCTTATTGTGCTCAAGGGAGACCGGATCGGCGTGATGCCTCGCGAAAATAATCTGGATCTGATCTGATCTTATTGGGGAATGCTATTGTATAAGTACCCGGAGCCGTCTCTAGGGCGTAGGGGATAATTAAGTGGGGGACTTTGGGGGAATGCCCCGGTCGCGCCTGGGAAAATACCTTATCTGCCCGTAAGCCTAACTTAATCTGGTGAGATCGACGAATGGAGGCGAATCGGGGGAAGGGGGGGGGGGGGGGGGGAATGACCTCCTTGGTTAAATATTCACGATAACGCGCCCTGCTTGCTCTCGCAGATGCACGTGGGTCGCAATGTGTTTGTTTCTAACATGTGATAGCGGCTGAATTTAAGAAGCCTCAGACCGTTCTATCACATAGTGAGAGAGAGAGAGAGAAAGAAAGAAAAATACTGGGATATGATATTCATGATTAAAGTCAAAGTCATGGCAAAAGGATACTTCTAAAATGGAGATTTTCACCCTATTTCAAATATTAGTCTTCCGAAGAAATTACGCTTGGTCTTTATATGAAACGTAAAGCATGAAACAAAACTTCCGTAAGATCCATATTTTTTTATTCCCATACAGAAGCTTCAACACATATTATACCACCCGCAATATTTTTTGTACGATTTTTCAATCAAAGATGTTAGAATGGGGGGACAGTAAGCAGAAAAGTGATAGCAGCAAAAGGGGACGCCAAGTCAAAATTGAAGCAAAAGGGTATTGCTTAAAAAATAAATCCTATTTAATATATCATAATTGTCGGTACGATGTTTGACTTCAATGTTGACGCTTCAGGTTAACGGAGTGGATAACGGGGCTCCACTGCAGAGCAGGAAGCTCAATGAGGTATTTAACTTTGTTTGAAAAAGGATAATATGTAGGCAAATTTTTGACATTTTGAATAAATTTATAATATATAAATTGATGAGAGATTTGATTACATTAATCAATCCCACATAAAACAAATTGTTTAAGGTAAACATTTCAAAGCATTATAATAGCTCCCTATAATTACCATTCAAATCTCTTTTTAAGCTTTTGGAACTAGTCGATAACACAGACTTTGACATTAATCATCGAGGCCGTCAAACAAACTTCAAAATGGGGATCTTTTTAATTAATTAAATTTAGCTATTGACAGTTTTGGACTTCTGGCGTTCTTCTGCGTGACAGCATCATTCCTTCATATTCAGTCTCCCCGTCCTGCAAAGGGATGGATTGTATAGAAAAGATATAAGTCCCGGAAACACTTACCCTCTAAAGAAAGTGAACGCCCTCCCGACGCCGATTTGTACCCTACAGCATGGGCCAGCGTACCGCAGCTGAAATACCAGAATACGTCCCTGCATTGCCTCAATTTTCGACTATATACCTTGGGCACATTTTAATATATTCTATTTTTTTCATGTTCTTTAAATCTATTTGCATTCTCTAAGGAAAACTTTTCCTAAAAGTTTTGTAGCCTTTACTTTTATAGATTTTATTCTGCCTATGCTTATGAATATATCACTAAATTCACCCTAGTGAGTCCTTTCTATAAAAATTACAACTTATAAAAATGACTATGTATATCTTACCATCAAGGTGTAACTCAATCGATAATTACAATTGCTCTGGGGTTTAATGAGATATTTACTTCAAACTAATGCATATAATTATGTACAGCCTCGTTGTAATGTTAGGTTCCAACTTACGTTCCTCCTGCTACTAATGTTAAGAATATGATAGATATTTTTTTAAATTAAAAGTTCGATAAATAGATACAAGCTATGGAGAAAAGGGGTCATTTCAAGCGTTGGGGAGGGGGGTAATTTCTATGAACGTCGCCAGGAAGGGAGTCTAGTCAGATGTGCATAGAAAATGAAATTTTGGTAGCAAGTGGGTTCCACCCCAATATATAAAGGGAAAATTGATAGGAAATAATCAGGAAAGAATAATGACTAACATAAATTTAGCTTTCGTTTAGAAACTGTTCCTTTATAAGTGATAAAAATTACCTATTTTAAAACATAATAAGACATAGTTTTAAAAAAAATCAATGGCTAGACTTGGACCTACTGAGTGACAAAATCCAGGGGGACTAGTTTAAACATTTTTTGCTTTGCGGTTAGGATAGTAATAAGTAGAGACTATTACACTCCATCGCGCAAGCCCGTGAGATGCTTTTCATCCACGCCAAGCAAGTAAGTGTATCCAATAGAGCAATCGATCAAAGTATAAAGAACTCTAAAGACTACTTTAACCTTCAATTTACCATTGCATTACGTGAGATCAAGTACGCACACCTGTGAGAGCAAGTCAAATACATGCTACAATACAAAAAATACGGCAATGTACACAGTGATGATATGTGGTTAGTATAACAAAGAGAAGTAACGTTCACAGTGCATCGGGCACGCTTAGGGGTTAATCGAGTCAACAGAGACTGTTTGTTTAAGACTTTTAAATTCGACTATTGAAAACTAAAATAGTGTACCTTTTATTTTATCTTTCTAATGTTTTGCTTTTTTTAATTTTGAAGAAAAAAACTAATAAGCGCTGGACTGCAAACCGCTTCAAACGTTAAATAGAAGAGTTTACTCACAAACATCGATCTATTTTTAAGTATTAATATAGTGTATTTTTTAAGAGTCTATTAGATATAAATTTTAGAAATTTTATAAGCTCAATTAAATTGTATTGACTAACTGAATGTTAGAAGACAGAGGAATATTTTTTAAAAAGAGCTTGCATACAATTGGGTTCATTGCAATCTTATAATCATATAAAATTTCCATGAATTTTTATTCTTAATTTAATCTAAAATACTAAATTTTCAAATTATGAACTAGGGTTTTTATCCTACTAGTATTTGCCCCCATGAAAGACCGCGTTTTTCAAAACATATCCTATAATTAAATCCTATACCCCTCAAATTAAATAATGCAAATCGAAGGGAGAATTTATATTATCGAAAAATTTACCAACTAGGTTCTTGGGATACTTGACCCATTTATCTATAATCTATAATCTTATAGCTGCCAAAAATTGCTTTCACGAATTAATTCTGTACCTATCAAAATAATCATTAAGAGAATAGGAGAAAATACTCAGTACAAATACATTGGCAAGCCATTAAACGTTCAAAACACGTTCATTTCCTTCACGAGTTATTCGGTTGGATGATAGCCAATTTTGAAAATGAAGGATTGGTAGAAGAAATGTGAGCTCACTGAGAAACCTAAAGAAGCATTTAAAACAATTAGAGATGAAAGGAATTCAGAAAAATACTCAATGATAGGGAAGATTTTAAACTGATTGGATTTCCTGGAAGAGGACGTAAAGCGGCTTTGAAGACAAAATTATTATATTTTATTGTCTCGAACCAAAAGGAAATAATAGGAACCCTGTTATTTCTAAATGAGTGAATAGTAAATTAAATAAAATGGATTATTTCAATGAAGGACGAATTCATGTTGCAATTAGGTTGATTTACTTGTTTTAAAGTTTCAAATATGGCCTCTAGTATCATTTTAGACCAGAGCGGAGAGATCATGTATGGGTTCTTAACTGGCGAACACCACCGAGGGCATAAGTCACTGAAATAAGTATTTACATTGTAATAGGTTAAATTAAAAGAAAACAACAACAAATAACTAGTGAAAACTAAAAGCTTAACACCAATGAACTAAGAGAATAAAAGGAAAAGGAAAAGCACGCTATGGAATCGAAGGATCCATGGCATCCTTTCTCCACTCACCGCCCAAAAGCACCCAAACAAAGCTACAATTCTAGGGACACACCTCCTCTCAAGATTTTCAGGCCACAATTAGGTTCATAAGTAAAAACCTTCTCGAGTACAATGGGACAAGCGATATCGACAATCTTCCTTCTGACAAGGGGTCGGTTACGTGCACGAAGAATCCTCATATTCGAACATTCGACAAGAATGTTGTGACAGTCTAAAGGACTGACCAGTCATCGCAATAAAGTGCAAGGAAGCACTTCAACAGCTAAGATGCCTCATGCGTTAGACCTGCGACATTAAATGACCTGAAGCCATCGATGCAATGTCATCAGCAGTGGGAAATGCAGAAGCGCAATGGCACGAAATTTTGGGTTACTCCAGTGCACTCTTCCATCTTCTTTGAGATGAAATCCCTAAGGAAAGACTTGATTCTTGTCATGTAGATTGAGTGTATAAGAAAGATATGAGGGTCTGGTTGCCTATTTCATGTAGACGATTTGATGACCTTATCACGCACCCATTTTTATTTTTTTTCAATCTTTACATGTTCAGGGAAAAAAAGCAGAAATCAATCTTGACTGCTTCTATGTTCGTGGCGTCAAAGATGCTTGAACCAGGAAGCGCAGATTCTAAACACTGGATGGCATTCAGTGTGCTCTGGTACTAACCAAATGTATGTCTCATTTCGGTTCCTGAACAGAGCTATATACCTAATCTCTTACAATCAGTTCAGTGATTTAGACCAATGGAGGAATCGCTATAGCAACATCGACTCCAAAAAGGATCGTAAAACTTTAACCTAGCTTTCATTTTGGAGACATTTGCTCCCACTGGTATGACTACAGCGTTCAAACAGGTGTTCCAATGAGTCTAAATGCAATATTCCCGCTGCTGCTGCAAAAAAATATTGTTTAGAGAAGCTTGATCCTTAGAGGTTCAGGTGAGGTATCATCCATGGTCGCGTCCTTGGTAGAACCAGAAGTGCTACCGGTCAGAGAGCTGCGTCAAGCTCGTCAAAGAACTAACTTACTTTAAAACCAAATGGTTCAGGCTATGGTTTGTTTCTCAGGCCTGCATATGTTTTGTCGAGAAAGGCCTTGAATGATATGGGATGTTTGAAGACAGAGTGAGATGCTGGGCTCGCGCCTACATTCGTATAATATATTGTGCACATCTCAGAGCGAGTATCGAAAAAGAGGCTCTCTAAGGAAGAGTGCGGAAGTCATCGCAGGTTAGTCCAAAATTCACGCTAGCCTCGAATGCGCAAAGCTCTCATTCGTAGTCTAGATTAGAGCAAAGAAAGTATCGGTAAAAGAGACAGAATACGCTCCTTATTACAATGAGTCTTAAACATCACGGAAAGAAAATATCCAGGGCTGGAGTTAAAGAGAAATAAAGGATGAGTTTATGGGCCACCTTGGCGAGACGTCCGTTAAGAGCCAGACTAATCAAATGGTACGACTCTATACATCTAGGACAGGGTCATTTACAAATAAAAGTGGGTTGTGGTAAAGCAGTAGAACGTGGCAGGAGTGCACTTTATTAGTCTTGGCCAAGGAAAACTAAAACTTGTGAGCTCTGGCATAACGAGATATCAGGTTCAATGCCAGTTGGATTCGATGCTGCAGATTAGGCATTTGAGCAACTCCAAAAGAGAAACTGACGTTCTCTAGATAGAGCCTGGCAAGAACATCTTTCGGCAGCAGCGAGATCATACCGTTAGTGTTCGAGAAAAAGAAAATAACTGATGACACTTCCTTGTGATACTCCCTATTATTTCCCTATTGAATTTAAGATATACGCGCTCAATCTTCGCAGAATCTAGGATTTTGTATACATCAGGATACCATGATTAGGAAGGCTCTCTTTAATCCCGTATGGTCAGGCAGATAACATTTTTAAGTTAAAGCAAATGTTACAAGGGAGAGTGTACCTGGCGTTGGACGCAATTTACAGGTGGTCTTCACTGTACAAAAAGTGAGCTAACATTGCAATAACATTTTTTTAGCAACCTACACATGGAGAAAGTTACAGGAATTGGGCAGAAAACACACGCGCCAAAGTCATCTCTCCATGGCTTGCGAAGAGCAAGAATTGTCACCCTTTGCCTTGAATAATATTCGTTTTGTTTAATCAAATCAATTAGTTAACGTTTTAAAAAGCTACCTATTTTTATCTATAGAAGGGGAGGGAGAAACAACGTAAACAATATTAAATGGGAGTTTTATTAGTAAACTTAGTCTTCCTTTTGCAGGTCTCATTTATTTAAAGATATCGAGAACTTGACACATACGGCTTTTTAACGGTGGTTAGTGGAATTTAGAAGCAAACCCTTTTCAGTTTCTGTAATTTAAAAGCAAAGTCTTTTCAGTAACTTAAATTTCAAAACAAAGCCTGTATCAGTTCCTTCAAGGATTCTACCAAAAGAAAGCAGTGGTGCACCTCTGCGCCAAAATATTATCCATGATGTTCATTAATACAGTCCTGACCGAATGTTTTGAGATTACTATATTTTTTTATATATAATAATAAAATTAATCAAACATTGGATTTTATAGTATGTTTGTATCATAATTTGAAGGGAAATTCTAAAAAAAATTAGAACCCAAACAGGTTTTAGTCAACAAATATCCAATTAAAGCAAAAAAAATTAATATTTATAATAAGTTACTTGTTCTTTATAGCTACTTCAATTCGTTTTGGCAATGGAATGAATTCTGCTCATCAACCGCCTATTTGATTTTCTCCCCGAAATTCCCCATTCAGTTCAATTCTCGGTAATATTCGATCCTAACTCTATGTCTAAAGATTCTACAATTGTGTGAAACAATCCTTCTGTTCTTCTTCGCTATCCTACTCTCGGGCCAGTCTTTAAACTTTTATCGACGTAGATCGATGTAATATTAATTAAGTGGCCTAGGTTATTATGATAATTATTAGGGAGAAAAATACGTAGGAAACCAGTAAAATATATTGAGAAAAGGCAATAATTTCAAAACAATAATATAAAAACATTCAGAGTTCTTAACCAAGTATTTTTCTTATATTTTGTGAATAGTTTTTCATAGCAACCTCAGCATCTATTCCAATTTTTTGCATTAACTGAATCTACTAATTTCTTCTCGACAATAGTTCTTATAAATCCTTTGTGTGCCATGCCTCTTTTTTAGCACACATCAAACACCATTTCAAAGTTCATAAGATTGTTTGATACAAAATGATGCATTTCGACTAGTATGCATATATGTACTAAATAAAATCTGAATTTTATGTATATTAGTCTATATACAATAACTTATAGTGGACTTTTACAAATGCAATATATAGTGAAAAAGTTAAGAGTTATTTAAACTAGAAGTACAGTACTTTGCATGAATGACAACTAACCGATTTGTGTAAAAAGATTTTATTAAGGATGAAAATTCTATTAATGATTTTTCATCTTGCCTAACTTTCGATTGCAACTCAGTCAGACTTTATTTGCTAATTCATCCTCAAAAACATCTTGAAAATGTTCGACTCACAATTTAATTTGAGTCCAGATTAACTCCTTGCCAATATTACTGTGTTCAATAAATATCATTTCAATCGTTTTCCACTACAAGAAATGCTGCAAAGTTTAATTTATTTTCCACCAGTGAAAACAATGAGCTACATCCACTAATAAAACGAATGGGTGTTCCATTTCTAAAACATTGCAAAAAAATTTTTATTGAGCCTTTCACTTCCCTTGTTTACAACCTGCTCATAAAATCCTTTAAGAAATCAAGGAATTTTTAATGTTTGGATTTCGTTCTTGGGTCGTATCTTTTATTGACCTACTCATGAAATGTCACCCAAATAGATAAGATGCACGGTTTTTTTCCTCATCATCCAGCGTCACTTAAAATATCGTTTTAGCCAGAACTTGAAAATTTATTTTAGATTAGCACTAAGCACCTCCTATGACGTTATTGATAATGTCCACTTTTTACACATAACCTCCCATTTATTCCAGTAAATTATACCTGAGGATCAATATATACAGTATCATATTTATTACTCACAAAAGATTTTCTGATTCGAAGAAAGCTGAAACATTTTAAGATATATCTGACTTTTAGATGGTGTTTTCAAGAGAATAACTGAAAATAGGAAACTCACAATATACTAAACAATGGTTGATTCAACTAAATTTCTCCTAAATCTCCTAGCTCATTTTGCCCACCAATCAACTTAGTGAGCCTAATTCGAAACTGTTATATAAATGTGATAACTTAATAATAACTTTGTAATAAATCTAATTGATAGAGACCATTTTAATATTTATTTTTTTCGTGACCTCATAAGAATATACACATATATTAAATTTTCTTTGGAACAGATCATTTTCTATCTTGTATTAATTCTCTGTCTACCACTAAGGATGTGAACACGAAAGCGGTTAGGTTTCTTTCTCTCTGATATTTGCCTTTGGGATATTTGAAGAATATTAGATCACGTGCGCAGGTTCGATTGTTTATTCATAACCTACAGTAGCTTCAAACCAAGTAATGGTAAGGAATGCATGATATCTTAACAGATATAAAATAAGTATCACTATAAGTTGTACATATATATTGTACATGCTCAAATGGATGCAACTGCAAGTTACGTGCAAAAGAGCAATTTTATTGAAGAAATATGTTTGTCAAAATGATCTGGACAGATGACACAACAAAGGAAATTGAGAAGGGATAATGATATATATTACTGGACAAATAGTTTTCGGTTATTACAATATATCAGTACTTGGTATGTAGACCTTTATTATCAATCACACAATGAAATATTCTGCAACAGGAGCACACTAACAAAAGACATTGTTCTGATGTTAGTTTTCTCTATTCTTCTTAATATATTTCACAAATTTCTCCGACCCTGTTTGGGTCTAAAAATAGATTCATCGATAAAGAACAGTGAGTTTATTAGATCCCTTGCAAATTTTGCCATCAAGTATATATTGGCAAAAGCAGCAGATTCTCCTAGAAAAGGAAGGAACATAAATGCGATATGCGACTTGGATCCGTTTCTTCTAGTTTGTTTCCCTACATGTCAAATGAAAACCACTCAATTTACATTGCTAAAAAAATAATTTAGAATTTCCACAATTATATACACAGGCGTCAAATTGAATGGGTGCTTATAAAGGAAATTCCAAACTTTAACACTTCCAATCGCCAATTCAACACTAAACCCTTGAGAAGTAAAAATTTATATTTTCTTTACTTCATTAGGCTTCCTGCGATTGACGATGGTGGAGGTTTCCATCGAAACCTGGTTTCGCAAATAAATTAATCCTATCACTCTGGTTTCTTTCCTGCATATATATATATATAAATGTATATATATATATATATATATATATATATATATATATATATATATATATATATATATATATATATATATATATATATATAACTATTAAAAATTGCGAATATAAATCAACGATCAATGGGAAGATAAAGGAAACTGAGAAAGAAAAGGGACTTTAGTTTACGGACTATAAAACATTATGTTATTATAGTTTATATTAGAGACGGAAACCTAACAGTAACATACTCTCAAAATAAACTGCATGAAATTTGAAATATCTGTTACAGGATAAGAAAGAATTTTTCACAAACTTCAGAAACAAAATTATTGTGATGGAAATGATGAGTAAGGAATTCAAGTAAGATTGCGAATGTGTTAATTAACGTAACACAGCTAATTAACGTATTTAATACACATACGGTAATGGATTTCACATTCACCATCAACATGGCGCGTATATAGGGTCGTCTTCGTGAACTATTAACCTAAGATATCAGGATCATTTTATGTCACTTTTATCACTGTTGACAACATGAAGGTGCCTGTGTTCCATATTGTTTCATCGTGCTTTTTTTAGTTGTTTCCCTCATTCTTGTTTGATCCACTTTATTATTCGTTCTCATATATAAATATATATATATTTATATATATATATATATATATATATACTATTCTGTGATTCAATTTGTCGGTCGCTATATATTTCCTTAAGTTCTTTGAGGGTCTTCATTATTTTAATGGTTTCATCTGATAGATTGTTATTCTGATTCTGTGTTTCCTTGTATTTTTTCTTAGTGTTTCTTAACTCATATCAAGTTATTGATCATAATTTGCATATTGTTGGTTTATATGTAGTCAAACGGATTTTTATAGTCTGCTCTAGGGAGATAGATTTTGAATTCTAGAAGCAGGTTATTCGGTTCTTAATGGGCCTCTTTATTTTTAATAGATTAGTTTTTTTTATCTCTTTCCAAATTTAATTTTTCTTTTATGCATTTTTCGTTTTTTCAGCTTTCTTTTTCTTGTACTATTCGCCTTTTCTCTCCACTTTCCTTTCATTCCTCCTCTCTTTACCATCATTCCGCTCCTTTTAAGAATAATAATAACATAATTTGAAACAAAACGGAATAAACTTTTAATACTTAAAGTTGGGGTCAGTTTTATATGAGTTAAGAAATAAAGTTTGTTGCAAGAAAGCTTTCTCTTAAACAGTGGGAAAAGGCGTCTAATAATCTTTAACCTGAATTCTTGCTCTACAAGAAGGCCAAAAGACACAAAATTTTGGTCAGATGATTGACCCCGTGGATAGCCTTCTTCACAGAATTGTTAAATCTGTAAAATTACAGTAAGAGTCTCCCAGGCAAGAATTTTCTGTATCATATTATGTAATTGAAAACGCATTCAAATTTGAACTTTAATATTAGGATATTTCCTTAGACAATCATCTAGAGAGTTTAATAGTCATTTTGTGTATTTGGGCTCCACACATAAGCTTTATTTTGATTGCCCTGAAAGGGAGGCCAATTTCGATTGTAGCCTCCAAATACTTCTCGCCTCTCTGCCGAGTGGTTTAATCGAGAAATCGGCCAACTGCTTAGGGAGAAGAGAACTGTTTACTGGCAATCCAAGATCTCGGGTGACTTTGATGAATACTGGAGGCTAGACAGGAGAGTGAAGTCCAGCATAAGGGTGGCTAAGCGGTCTGAGGAACTCTGAGTGGCGAGACTCTGTAAAGAAAATCCCAAGGAGTTCTTTGGATATGTAAACAGCCGTAAACCAATCCGTTGAACGATTGGCCCTTTGAGGAATGAGGAGGGGACATTAAAGCATTCAGATGCAGAACATGCTAACCTCCTCAACGACTACTTCACTTCAGTGTTTACTAAAGAGTGTGGTCCCATCCTCCAGCCGACGGATTCCTACTCGAAAGATAAGCTGGAGGATATGGACTTCACCGAAGGAGAAATCAAAAAGAAGATCACTGACCTAATGACGAATAAGTCACCTGGCCACGATGGGTTTCTACCTATAAGTGTTGAAAGAAGTGCGCGATCAAGTATCACGACACCTGAGCGTGAGGCGGAGGTGAATCCTATCTTGAAGAAAGGAGACCGTAACCAACCGTTAAACTACCGACCTATTAGTCTGACTTTGATAGTCGGTGAACTCATGGAAAGCATCATGGTGGACAAAGTGACGTCGTATTTAGAGTCAAACCTGCTACTGAGGAGTTCCCAGCACGGCTTCCGAAGGCAACGCTCATGCCTGACGAACTTGTGGAATTCTTATAATTCGTTTTCAGTGAGCACGATCGGGACAAGGCGGTGGATGTGGTCTACCTAGACTTTCAGAAAGCCTTTTATAAGGTACCACACCACCGCCTTCTCCGGAAAGTGCGAGCGCTGGGCATAGACGGAAAGGTAACCGGCTGGATCGAGAACTGGCTAAGTGGCAGACGGCAACGGGTGGTGGTGAATGGACAGTCTTCTGAGTGGGTGCCCGTTACTAGCGGGGTGCCTCAAGGTTCTGTTCTGGGACAAATACTATTCATCATCTACGTCAACGACATGGACGGTGACATGGTTGCCAAGATTTCCAAATTTGCCGACGACACCAAGCTTAGTATAAACGTTGCAAATAATGGAAATACTGCTCGCCTTCAGGAAGATCTTGGGAAGATTGGGGAGTAGTCGGACACGTGGTAAATGCCTTTTAACGTGGGGAAATGCAAAGTCATGCATATAGGCCACAGAAACCCCCAATCTCAGTATATCCTTAAGGGCACTGCTAATGAATCCACCGACACTGAGAAGGACTTTGGTGTAACAATCACTAGTGACCTCAAGTTCTCGAAACAGTGCATTGAGGCGGAGAAAAAGGCCCAAAGGATGCTAGGCTATATTGAGTGCCAGTTTGGTTATCCAAACCGGAAGATTTTACTGTGCCTGTACAACTCACTAGTCCAACAGCACCTGGAGTATGCCATACAATTTTGGAGTCCTTCATTGCAAAAGGATATCGCGAGATTGGAATGCGTACAACCTAGGGCAACCAGACTGATTCCCTCTATCCGACATAAAATTTATGAGGATAGACTAAGGGAATTAGATCTGTTCTCGCTGGAAACCCGTAGACTGCGTGGTCAGCCCATCGAAGTTTTCAAAATACTTCGAGGGTTCGACAATGTTGACTACCGGGATATTTTCACACTGAGTGAGAACAGAACGCGCAATCACGGCTTCAAACTTAAACTGAAGCGATACAACCACAATCTGTGTGGAATTTTTTCACTTACAGTATCTGCGGCATGTGGAAAGCACTTCCAGTGGAATTTGTCAACAGTGAATCTGTTGACCAGTTCAAGTCAAGACTAGACAAGGTTTTAAAAAGTCGCCGTTTAGGGACGCAAAACAATTTAGCAGCCATCTGCCCGCTCGATTGCTAGTCCAAAGGTACCCTCCTTGAATGGACTGTGAGGTCTCCTAGGGTACCTTCTTTCCTTGTTGTTACTCCTTGTTGAGTGCTTTCGATCGTACCTTGTCCTAAAGGTGTGTCGCGTATAGTACTTTATACCTGGTAACAAGAGGAGGGAGTCGACCTTCTGGATTCAGTACCACCGGAATTCTTGAAGTCGATTGTTACTACGTGTGTTTTACTCCTTCTAAACAGTCACTTCCCACCTTTTAGGTGAATTTTATTACAAACTTCTTCTTACCACTTTTCATAGAATTCAGCTAATGTCGCAAGACTGTCTCTAACCAGCTTTCTTCCCTTTAACTCTTGTCTCGTCCAGAAAAGGGCGGAGGCTTATCCTTTCCTCTTGCCTATAGTGAGTCGTTAGGTATTAGCATGTACCGATTTTTCCCACCCCTTTCTTCTTATACAACCTCCGATATTTTTTTTCCTTCTCTATCCTGTTACGCACCCGCACTGCGAATCAGAATGAGAATAGAAGACTTGCTATGGCTGACATCTAGAAAATTGTGTGTGCTGCCGTCTTTGAGGCTCGGAATTTTCCCTTCGGGAGCTGAAACTTGGGGGATGATAAAGTCACTATATAAATATCTTCCCCACATTTTCGCTTTCTCTAGCTTTGCCATTCTCTATACAGATCCCTCCTTAAAAACATTCTGCGTGATAGAGCGTCGTTGATATTGCGCTCTAAATTCGTCATGAGAGCTCCCTTGGGGCTCTCTCCCAGTTTACACACAGAACACGTAACCCGCAAATTTCCTCTTGCAAAATGGCATAAACATACACAGAAAAAATAAATATATGAATCTAAAATAAATATTTTCTTAGCCTTTTCTCGATTTTATCAGGAGTTTTTCCAGTTTCCTACTCAATCTACTTGTAAAACCTTATTTACAGCCGTCCCTTTAACCAGATTGCAGGGATTTGACAAAGTGGCTGCCAGTCGTAGCACAGACTACCCTTGACGGCGAATGCCGCTCCTCTCCGCTTATTCATCATAGTTTTCTTATTTGATTACGAGAATTATTTGAAGCGTGTTTTTAGGAAAAACTGAGTACAAAATTTGGGAAAGGTAGAATGAAATGAAAAAAAATATGAACAGAAGAGGAAATCAGAGGTCCTGGAAATAAAGGCTGAAAATCTACATATGTACATTCTTGTCATATTTGATTAAGAGCAGGAGGAAAGAGAGGTAGGTGCCAGAGATTAGATGAAAGAAAAAATAGAGAATAAGATTACCAAAATCTACCGTACCTTTTGGTCATTCTCTTCTAAACCTTCTTACTATCATTCAGAGCGTTATTCACTTGTTAGGAAGCATAATAATCCTCTCGGTGTACATGAAAATAAACCTGTGGTGTACCTGGGAACGGTCCTAGTCTAAAGTATGCTTTATGAGAGGAGATTAGGAACGGTCCCAAGGTGTATAGTTAAACTCTGCTATAACTAGGTACCATGAAACAGGGAAGTGTCTTTCCCTGTTTTCTTTCTCTTTTATACTTTTTTCATTAAAACAGCTTTGCCCAACGTTAAGTGAATAACCAAGAAAGGGAAAATGTATATGTAGCTTTAATCCTATGTTCGATCGTAAACAGCAGATAGGGAAAATTCTGCCGTTGAGACTATTTGGGGTAAATAAACATGTTCTCGTTCGACTTTGGAATCCCTCCAATGAATAAATGGCATTCTGCAAAACAGAAAAAGACGTAGAAACCTGAATCTTTAATATTTACTATCATTAAATTATTAGCTGGGATATAATGCCTTTAAGGAAAAGGCAAATTTGCCTTCAAGTTTACTACCATAAAAGAACCTTTTTTTTTCATAGTTAATCAACTGTCGGTACGTAGGTGTGGGTTGCGATGCGGTAGTCGTTTCTCTAAATTGAATTACGCGCTTAGTATTTTCCGCATTATAAATGAAATTATTGGCCGTTTTATTTGGGGGAAAATTACAGAATTTATTGTTCAACTTAATAATTCTTTATAACAGTCTAAATCAGTTAAAATTTGATCCAGAATTAAGTTTTGATGGGTAGGCCTCTAAACAATGCATTTTAAGTTCAGATCGACACAAAGCTGTTCTGTGTTTAGATGATTGCACTCCCCTCTATTTATAACTTAGCAACTTCATATTTGTAGATCACTGAAGTGCTATAAATATATATAGATTTGAAGTTTTCACATCAGAATCACACCTAATTTACAATTTTCTTCAACTTGACACTGAAAGTGTAGGAATAATCTTCAACCTTCTGTTTTCCCAAATTTCAGCCTTAATTTCAGTTTCAAAAGGCCGACGTTTTAACCTTTCATTAACAACAGCTAGCTAAATTTCTAAGTGTTTTAAGGAACAAATCTTGACTGGGCAGTTTTTTCCAAGTTTTGGCCTCAACATATAAAAATCGATAACAGGAAAAAAGAAAGGGAAAAAAATAAATAAATAATCAATTAAAGAACACACTAGAGAGGTACCATTTTACCAGGTATCTTTCTCTCTTATCTCTATTTTTCTTTCATGAACTTCACCCCTAATTTTGCAATTTATGCCCCTCTGTCATTTTTTTCAATGTTTATGTATAACCTCAAGGTTGACCAGAACGATAGTGTAAAGTACATATATCTCAAGTTGATTGGGAAGCGAGTGCTGTTTACAGGCTTCCAGGAAGGTTTATGGAATACTCTTACTAATGTGATGATAAGAATTTAATTCTTTTAAAAAATATAAAAAAGATTTAAGTAAAATTATAATAGGAATGGTTGTTAAAGTCAGCTCGCAGTAACCCGACAATATTATATACGTTGGATTCATGAAATAACCATCCACTTCAAAGAAAATTCGGATCTTCTTCAAATTTAAAAGATTTTTAACCTCTCACAACTTGCTGAAACATTAATACACTCTTGAATGTATCATTCTTCGCATATGTCGGGACAGTTAATTTACACTTAAATATTAGACGCCATATGAAAAAAAAGCGTCGACATTTTGAGCTATAGTAGTGTCTACAGTCACGTGGGATGTGAATGAATTTGGCTCCACACACAACACACTATCTTCTGCTTCTTTCTAACCCATCCAAAGCTGAATCATGTTAATCATATCTAGTAGGTCCTGCGAAGATAACAGTCTTCGTTACTGGAAAAGAGAATGTTTTGAAGAAGTTTGCACCTCGCTCTTAAATAACAAAGTAGAATCTCGATTATGGTATTCTGCCTATAAACCTTTCACACATTCTAACCTTCTCCAATTCTAAAACACTTTATTTATCAATAAATATTAAAGACCTTTTAGCGGAGATGTCGCTATTATTTTTGTTCAGGGGTTTAAAAAGTATATACTAAATAAGGCAAAACTTTCACCTATCTTGCAGAAGGTCATAAAATGCAAACAAGAAAATAATAAATTCCACAAAGTTTGATCAGGATTGAAAAGTCAAGCTACAAAAATAGAAAATATGAGAGTGAAAGGAGAGAATCTTCCTTTTTCCTTTATTTGTTATTTCAAGTCTCCAATTTTCAAATGACAAAGATTTAGAAAACTCGAACCTTTTGACTCTAAATTTTCCTTTCCCAAATCCCTTGTTTCAGAGATTTATATATTTGAAGTCATTTTCCTATTCTTTCAGAAAAAAATCCACCTAATTTCGATGATTTTTCGTTTATTGTCAAACGCATGTAGCTGTGAGCACTTATGGTTAAAATATGTTTAGGTGAATTATATTTTTTTTGTATACTTCTCTTATAACTCTCTTCCTCTATCACATACACCGCCATAAGAAAATATATCGTTGGAATTATTATATTGAATGGGAATTTTTCGGCTTCGATCTATCACTTTCTTTCTATGTTTCTCTCTTTTGAACTAATAAAAACATATACACCAACCTACCATATACAGGGCGCATTCTAAAAGTGACGATGAATACAAGCCGGGTGTCTTCGAGGTATGTTACCATTGTCGTAGAATGCCGAGATAATATATATATATATATAATTATTTATATATATTTATTTGATTTATAAATTTTTTTTTAATAAACCAAATAACTTTAAATTGAGGCGTAGGTTCGTGCCTCAGTGATCGCTTGAGGATCGGGCTCTAAGAGTGCTGAACTTTATTTTTATTCTAGTTAATGAATTAACTGGGTTTCTTTCTTGACTATCAAATATTGCCACTTCAACTCGTTCGGGGATAATTAAAACAGTGCATTTACTAAAGAAAATAGACTTTAATGAATATAACCCATCTCTCCAAATAACATACAATAAATACAGATCTTATACACTTAAAAAAAAAGAAAATGGGATTACTGGGTGAGCTCTCGCTGCTCGCTTCGAGATAAAATTTTACGAAGGGAACAATTTTTAAGTTAATAGCTTTGTCCTTAGTCAGACATCCAATAAACTAATTTTTATGCACCGGGACATAAATAACAGGATTATTCTTAACTTACATAAGGTAATGGAAATTAATACCAGTTTTCAGTTAGAATATCTTCGGGGATTTTTGTTCCTGAGATGAGTAGCTCGAGTAGTTTGCACTTTGCTCCCCAAGATAGCGTTACTCCGGCCAAAAGGTGGATAAGTGACGTCACACGGAATTTCGAGTTGGCGTAAGAGAATCAAAACAAAGACGCCGATGAGGCGGGTTGGTTCGTGTACGTTTATGACCTTGAAAAGGTTTCTAATCGTGGGATATGTTTATATTCTTTTCCTACGATTTTGGTGTTGCTCATATAATTTCGATTTTGGATGAGAAATCTATCTAGTTTGGAGTTGTCTAACTCAGATAGAATCAGATTAGGAGTCCTCAATCTGTGTCGGTTGATACTCACTAATCTTGTGGCTCGAACGGCGCCGAGCTTCCTTGGTACAATCTGGTATTGTTCAAGCACTGCAAATTCTCCTTAACTCGCAATAACCTTCTACCGGTGATTTTGGAGTCTTCTTGTCGAACTCGAAAAATCTTCTCTCAACCGGTGACTTTCTTGTCTCTTCAGTGGGAACGAACAAAAAGCCTCGTTTACACGGGCAATCCTGTTATATACCCAACTTACTACCGCTGAGGTGAGTGGGGAGGTGGATGGGACGGGGGGCCTCGCAAGGTGGGACATCAGGTTGGTCTCCCGCACTTTTGCGTCTTGTGGCTCGGAGAGGGGGTAATACGATATCGGCAGTTGCACTTTTGAATGGGTTGTTTATAAGTGCACCCTCGAAGGGCCTGCCTTTTTGAGCTGAGTTCAGGAACCAGTCTCGTATCACTAACCCTTTTGCCCGTTCTCCTATGTTACCGGAGAACCTCGAAGGGGCAAAGCTAAACCCAGATGTCCTCAGTTATTTCTTCCTTAGACTCGATACATATATATATATATATATATAAACATATATATATATATATATATATATATATATATATATATATATATATATATATATAAACATATATATATATATATATATATATATATATATATATATATATATATATATATATATATATATATATATACTTATTTCTTATTATACCTCTACATTCCTCCACCCTTTAGATGATCCTGGGGGGAGGGGAATCGCCTGTGCTCTACGCAAAGAACCCTACTAAAACATCTGTACAAAAAGCTACTCAACCAATAGTGGGAACGCTCCACTCACATCACTCTTATTGATTGAATTATGTCCTTCGTGCGCCTAATTAACACGTATCGTAACTGATTCTACGAAATTCTTAAAAGAAACTACAACATTAGGGATACAATTATACGTACAAAATAAACCAACTAAAAAAATTCTATCCACACCCAAAAAAATTACCGTAGGTAAACTATATTAACCTGGTATAACATTATGGCTAATGCTTTCAGTACTCCAGTCGCATACTCTGTTTCCCACATCGTGAGTTGTCGACTGGCATAGCATATGTTGAATGAATTTGCGGTAGCATGGGGCAGCTCCTACGAACGAGCGAACTTGCTTTTTGGTTCGGGGTAGTGGCATCTTTATTATGGCGTCTACCCGATTCTGCCTTGTGGATAACCTGTTTTTCCCAATTTGACTGCTAGCTCAGAGATGGCCTCATCAGAAAAGTAGTATTTAGACGTTTTCATCGTGCGAACGCGTTCGCAGGGACGCTTTGAGACCGTGCTACGTGCATGTACGTGTTTTTCCCGTGTAGGGGTAGTCCCTTACACGTGGTCAGGATAGAAGGATAACCTCTTCCAACCACCTACACCTCTTCTTGCTTCTCCTTCTCTTTTAATCTCTATTTGCCTATTTACTCTTGACTTTTCTTCTCGGAATTGGGTTGATCTACATCAGGGAGAGAAGATTTTCTCTTCCCGAAATTCTTCGTTCATTTCTTCTTTCATTAAACTCCCTTTAGAACCGTCATACACTTGAAAGTAGCTTGGTACTCCCGTTTCAATCACTGCATTTGACCTTGAGTTTTCGGTCACCAACTTTGTCTTATGAGAATTTTTATTTTCAGGGTTTTGCTCCGGCAGCGATTCTGCACATTTATTTTGATCTTGCAAAGATTTCTCCGTCAGAACTTTTTCTTTAAAAGTTCCTTTGATTGTCCTGTGATCAGGAGGAACTTGTTTGGCTACAGCTTGCTTATTAGGCGTATGTATTACTCTTCCTATATTTATTCTTCTTTCTTCTTGTTCATTGTCTTTCTTCGCTACCTTCCACTTCGGGGGTGGGAGGGACGGACCACATCCTTCGCAGTCTTAACGACTCGTGAACATATCCCTTCGTCCACATGTTTATCGGACGAAAACAAATAAGTCGAAACCGTGTGTCTCTCATTCGCGTGTATCCGGGTGACTACTAATTGAGCTATCGGATTTGGAGAGAGCTGCGCGCTCTGGCCTATTATTACAAAGGAGAATTTAATAGGCGCTGCTACTACATCGGTCCAGCCAGAAAAATATTTCGACTGTATGTGGCATCGGACGACAGGGAACTTATTGGGTCTACCCAGAAAATCCTGGACGACCATGAACTTTTGGTGCTGGGGGATGATAGGAAAAAGCAATTGGTTTGATACAACGAAACAGGTACACCCCGTATCGCGTAACACGGTTGAGACTCGGCGACCATTTACGGCCCCAGTCTCGAATTTTATACTTCCGGGAGAATTTTTGCTGTATACAAAATTCACCTGCTGCTCAGGGGAATTCGCTGTGGTCAAAGAAGGTGAGGGATTTGAAGGTTGTTCTGATTTCAACGTTGCCGTCAGGTTATGTACCTGCTGGTTCGAGGGCGACTTAAGCCTCGAGTTTTGGGGGCAATTTTAGCTAAGTTGGCCTTGGATGCCACAACTAGAGCAAGTTATGGGGTTTCTGGGATTTACGGCGTTCCTGATGAATTTAAGGGAGTTATTTTGCGGGGGTTTCTTAGGATAATCCCCTTCCTTTGGCGAAAAGGGTTTCTGATTATACATACCTTTCTTGGGGGACGAATGCTTGTTTTTATTACACTCTCTAGGATATAGCCTATGGTTTGATGAATGCAAGTCGGCTTCTGACACACACTCATCGAAGGACTCTGCTCTCCTGTCCTTGACAAAGGCCCCTAATTTTAGAGGCAGCGTGCTTAATAGCTGGTCCTTTAGTATGAAGTCGATGAGTGAGTCAAAATCATTTTTCACTCGAGCTGACTCTAACCAAAATTAGAGGGGTCTCCTGAGAATAAAACCAAATTGTTGGTAGGTTTGTCCGGGCTGAATCCTAGCCTGCCTAAATTTTATCCTATAGTCTTCAGGATTCATGTTAATCACTCCCAGTAGTTTTGCTTTTAGGGTAGAATAGTCTATTGTCGCATCCGATGGTAGAGACACGAATATGTCTCTTACTCGGGTACTGAGAAAGGGGAGTAATCTGGCGATACCATCTGATTTGATATCCTAGTGATTCACTTCAAATATTTTTTCGAAGTGCAAGAGGTACGCGTATAGGTCGTCTTCGTCCTTGTACGCTGGCAGCTTCATAGTTGGGACCTGCCATGTCCCAGTCCTGGACCCCACGACATACACTTCACTTGGTGCCTGCTTAATGCTCTCTAGTTTTCTCTAATTTTTTCCCTCTCTTCTGCCTACCTTTTAGCATCTTCTCTCCTTATTTCCCTTTCCGTCCTTTCTTTATCTTGGACGTATGCAAGGAGTTTTTTGTCCAAGGGTTTGACCTTGTTTAACAAATAATTCAAACGAAGAAATATTGGCTATGTTCGTCGAAACCTCACGGCTGTAACGAACGTTACGTATGCAACTTGGAGTGCCTTAGCTTTTATTACTCTAACCTTACCTTTTCTAAACCTCTTGATTGGATTATTCCTATCCGAAAAAAGACAGCAGACTACACAACACTCTTCGTTGAGTTATAATTCCAACTTTCGTAATACACTTCACTGAATCTTTAAGACTTCATTGAAGTCTCGTTATTTAAATTTTCCTCGAATGGGTTGGCAAATAATTGTTATGGGTAAGATGTTTTTACTCTAATCTTAAATTTGAATTCTTCTGACTTAACCGCAATAACCTGACACCACTTAAATAATATCTCGTAGAATGCTGAGCTAATATATATATATATATATATATATATATATATATATATATATTTATTTATATATATTTATTTGTTTTATAAATTTTTTTTAATAAACCAAATAACTTTAAATTGAGGCGTAGGTTCGTGTCTCAGTGATCGCTTGAGGATCGGGCTCTAAGAGTGCTGAACTTTATTTTTATTCTAGTTAATGAATTAACTGGGTTTCTTTCTTGACTATCAAATATTGCCACTTCAACTCGTTCGGGAATAATTAAAACAGTGCATTTACTAAAGAAAATAGACTTTAATAAATAGAACCCATCTCTCCAAATAACATAAAATAAATACAGATCTAATACACTTAAAAAAAAAAAATACGATTACTGGGTGAGCTCTCGCTGCTCGCTTCGAGATAAAATTTTACCAGGGGAACAATTTTTAAGTTAATAGCGTTGCCTTTAGTCTGACATCCAATAAACTAATTTTTATGCACGGGGACATAAATAACAGGATTATTCTTTACTTACATAAGGTAATGGAGATTAATACCAGTTTCCAGTTAGAATATCTTCGGGGATTTTTGTTCCTGAGATGCGTAGCTTGAATAGTTTGCAGTTTGCTCCCCAAGATGGCGTTACTCCGGCCTAAAGGTGGATAAGTGATGTCACACAAAATTTCGAGTTAGCGTAAGAGAATCAAAACAAAGACGCCGATGAGGCGGGTTGGTTCTTGTACGTTTATGACCTTGAAAAGCTTTCTAATCTTTGAAAATGTTTATATTCTTTTCTAGCGATTTGGGTCTCGCTTATATAATTTCGATTTTGGATGCGAAATTTATCTAGTTTGAAGTTGTCAAACTCAGATAGAATCATTTTTGGAGTTCTCAATCTGTGTCGTTTGATACTCACTAATCTTGTGGCTCAAACGGCACCAAGCTTTCTTGTTACAATCTGGTATTGTACAAGAACTGCAAATTCTCCTTAACTCGCAATAACTTTGTACCGGTGATTTTTGAGTCTTCTTGTCGATCTCGAAAAATCTTCTCTCAACCGGTGACTTTCTTGTCTCTTCAGTGGGAACGAACAAAAAGCCTCGTTTACACGGTTCATCCTGTTATATACCTAAGTTACTCCCGCTGAGGTGAGTGGGGAGGTGGATGGGGGGGGGGCCTCGCAAGGTGGGACATCAGGTTGGTCTCCTGCACTTTTGCGTCTTGTGGCTCGTAGAGGGGGTAATACGATATTGGCAGTTTGCACTTTTGAATGGGTTGTTTATAAGTGCACCCTCGAAGGGCCTGCCTTTTTGAGCTGAGGTCAGGAACCAGTCTCGTATCACTTACCCTTTTTCCCGTTCTCCTATGTTACCGGAGAACCTCGAAGGAGCAAAGCTAAACCCAGATGTCCTCAGTTATTTTTTCCTTAGACTCGATACATATATATATATATATATATATATATATATATATATATATATATATATATATATACTAATTTCTCATTATACCTCTACAACCATAGAGGATGATCCAAAAATTTGTTGCTTACTACCAGATGTTATTTTCCTTTATCCTAACCAATGCTCACACATCTTACTTCAACCTTCCAATTATTTCTCCACAATTATTTCCAGCAATAATGTGTGAATGTTTAATAGTCAGTCATAAAGCAGATGGATTTTAGCCTTCTAATTTTCCTACTATTAAGTAGCTGGTGAATAATTCTTGGCATGTAAAATGGCAAGTCAATGTACAGAGGTGTCTACCAGTAGATTTGTAGTATAGCATTGTGATCATACTCCAAGTGCAAAGTGCGCGTGATTGCAAATCACCCAAAGTCATCGGATTGGAATTCGTTCTTAACAAGTTATTGTTTAAACATTCTGAAATTATGGTACTTAAAAACGCTATCAGAAGTAATTAGATTGAGAATATTCAAGGTTTATAAATTAGTAATTAATTTAATAGTACGAGAAGTGTTTTGGACTGACGAGTGGAAATCAGGTTCGTGTTCCCGTATATTTGGGATGTGAATTGCTGAGAACGACACGAGATCTCAATTCAAGTACGCAGAAGCGTTGCGTATATACTATTTAGTTAAAACGGCTACTAATTCATGTTGCTCAGCGAGACATGATACACCTTCGAGCCTTAAACTGTTATGCTATGTGTCGTGGTATTGTAAGAGCCAAGTTTATGTACGTACATAGGTTTGTTACGTACTTGAATAAGTCCTTGATTACGTTTTCCCTAAGAGTGCTATATTATTTTACGTTATCTATTCTTTGAGGATTTTTACTGCCAGGTGCAGCGTTTCTAGGATTGAATTAAATACTTCTAAAAAAAATATATCTTTAATTACAACATGAAAAAGTGAAATCTAAAAAAAACAAACTATACAGCCATGAATTAAATGAGTTTATGTTAGACTTATTAGTTTAAACCAAATGAATATAAAGTAATGGTTAACTCAAAGCTCACTTTAATATTGGACGCTAATTGACACTCAAAACTAATAGAATTTCTTTACCTATAAAAAAACCACACGTGGATTCGGATGGAGAATTAGCTGGGCCTTGAATTTTTATGTAGACGAAAAAATGTTTTTGCGGTTAGGCACGTGGGCGTGTTCACAGACACTCAGTTGTTTGACTGGCGCGTAGACGGGCTTGAAGCAACAGGTGATTTCGGTGAAAGCGACGGATGGCGTTAAGCAAGTTGTCTTAGTCAGATGATTTAAGGAACGATACCATGAAGGTTTGCTTTTTCCAATCGTCGGGTTAATCTTGAAATGGTTCACACTGACGAGCGATGAGTAAATAGTGAATCCTTGGACGAATGGGTTGTTTTGAGGAAGTTCACTTTGGATATTTCTCAATAGCAAAGATTATTCCCGGTTTTTGTTGCAAACTGAGATAGATGGTTTCTCTGAGGAGAGATGTACAAAAGTAACCCTCAATACAAACAAAGCTAATTTTAGGTGTGATCAGCAGGAACGGGCTCAGCATGAGCTTCTACTCTGTTCCTTTCTTTGATTGCTAGAGCACTCACGCCGGACTTCGTCATGTCAATCTCTGACTTGATCTCTATCCGTTCTTATATAGTTATCCGCATATATACTTCACCAACCTACCAGGGCTAGGGAAAGGGGAGGAGGGGTGAGAGCTTAGGATTTAGGCCTCACTCCTTTAACGACTCTTATCCGAGCGTCTTCCACTTAGCCCTACTATTACGGGGAAATAGTGCCGGTTTAACCAATCTTATGCTCTCCGGCCCAGAAATCTGATGACTCGTACTTCTCGCGGTTGGAGGAGGCCTTCTGGTAATCTGTAAGTCGTGGGAGAGAGAGGGGTTGAGTAATCGAGTTACACTGCTAAGTGCCAGGATGTTGTGGTGACCGAACAGGGTCTCTATTTTTAGAGAGGGATATCGATTTTTCTCCACCATGCAACTTCAGAATTAGAAGAAAAGTATTAACAAATAACAGCTCTTCTTTGTAATCAATTTCTTCTAAGGTTCTGAGTAAAATATATATTGTATTAGATGTTTGAGAAGTTCATTTAGTACCGCAGAACCTTTTACTGCGGGATATTTAGGCTCTTTTATATCCTTGATTTTTTACCTGTCAGATTAAATCCGCTGCTCCTCCCTAACCCTCCAATAATCCTTTTCCTCACAGTTGTTCCAACTTTATTTATTAGACTATTTGACACCTTTCAAAATCTTATATTTCGTCCAGTATTTTCATTGGCAGACCAAATTACTTTAAACAAATGTTTAACTAGTAATTGCATGCAGCTTAATCTAAGTAAAGAAAATAACGTTTGTAACTTTCATTTAATGAATCTCCATTTATTATAATTTCACGTTCCTTTCTGGCTCGGCCAACATAGGCAACGCCGCTCAAATTCTAAAGATAAACATAAATTTACTCATCTATAAAATTAAAATAAAAATGCAAAATACGAGGGGCGGTCAATAAGTTTTGCAATTCGGATATAAGGAAACGAGATATGAGGAATAGGGTTTTATTATTTTTTAATATAACTACGCTCGACTTTTATGCACTTGAGCCACTTGTCCCTGAGGCTTCAAATTCCAGACAACCAGAAATCTCCCGACCGCTGTTTAATCCACTCCTGGACGGTGAGCTGGACATCTTCATCGTCCCCAAACCGGCGTCCACGCAGTGTAGCCTTAAGCTGGTGGAATAAAAAGTAGTCACTAGGGGCCAGATCTGGACTGTAGGGGGGATGGTTTAGCTCCTCGAAGCAGCACTCGCGCAGGGCAGCTTGTGCAACTCTGGCCTTGTGGACTTTGACGACGTTGAAGTCGATCATGGGGCGTGAGGTTTCTAGGACCCAACGGGCAGAGACCTTGGTCATGGTCAAATTGTCGTGGATGATATTGATAACACTTCTATGTGATATTCCACGTTCGATTTCTTCGACCTTCACCATTCGATTTTCGAGGATCATTCTCTCGACACGAGCCATATTGTCCTCGTTGGTCACGCCTGACGGGCGTCCTGAAATGCGGTCATCTTCAAGGGACTCAAGACCATGGCGGAACTCCCTATTCCCGCGAGCAATGGTTGCAAGGAAGGGGCGGTGTTGGTGTACGCTGCAACCATGCGTTCATGGATCTCTTTTTCATTCTTGCCTTCCTTGGTCAAAAATTTGAATCACTGCGCAGTACTCCACCTTCTCCATTGTTGAAAAATTTGTGACTGACGATCTGCGATCAGCTACTGCTACTTAAATAGACGAGGCAGGAGCGTTCGGCTGCAGGTCCTGACTTTTCATAACTTGTCATAACACCTCCACAAACAGCCATCCCCCTTTCTTTGTTTTGCCCTACCGATTCTCAAAACTTATTGACCACCCCTCGTAATAATAAAGCAACTTATAAAACAACTAAAGTAACATAGATGGGTAGAATGCTTCCTTAGTTGACGAATCAAGCTACCAACACTTCATAAAATTTGAAATTCTTCTCCGAAATTCCCTTATTTCACATTCCAGTGTGCAGGAATCTGTCCTGGAGGACAAGGGGTAGGACAATAATCCTAAGGTTAATTATCTTTTCGTTATATTTGATATGATAGGGCCACCATTTTTTCATTATTCTAATTCTTATAATTTAGTATATATCATTTTGAGAAATTAGGATTAAATGAGTTTTATGATAAGGATTAAAAGGTGCTTCATTGGTGATGTTATTTATTGATAAATTATTATTTAAGGAAGGTTTGGGAAAGGAGTTAAAAAAATATAGAAGTGGCGTGTCAAAATAGGAAACTCCCGTCAATCAGTGAATTAGGAACTTTTATCGAAAATTAAGTTAAATTCTTCGATAACTTCAGCACCCACCAGTGATCCAGCACGCAGTTAATTACTATCACTTCACTCTGACTAATTAGAAATTTCAGGCAAGTTTATATTGCAAATTGTTTTGTGAATGAATCTTCACCTATTTAAAAGATTGTATTCGAAAAATGATGAGAGATTGTCATCAAATGCGAAAAAAAGTGGAGTCCTGGGCGTCTCGTAGATCTAAACCCGGAATTTAACTTGATTCCTAGAAACATTTAACTAGGTAAACAGCTATATCAACGGCGATGTTATTGCAATGCTCCTTCCTTCTCATTAGATCAGATTTTACACCTAGTAGCAGTACCATCTTTCCTAATCTCTCTATTTCTCACGAAGTTCAACCTGTTTCTAACATCTATCCAACAATTTATTACAAGAGCACCTTTATACTTTTATTAATAAAGCAATTAGCTCGCAATACTAGTATGATCTTACTAATGGCTTCAATCGTACTAATCAGTCATTTAGGTATATGAAATTAGGTTGTTTTCCTACTCCAATAAGTCATTCGGAAATCAAAATGAAGAAATTAAATCGGGAGTTTTCAAGATTAGGATTCCGATCTCGACGTTCAGATCATTGATGACTTCAGCCGAATTCCTATAGAAGCGATTCGAATTTGCCGCAGAAGCCAGAATTTAAACAAAAGAAACAAATTGGAAGTTTAACATAAGAACTTGATTTAAGAAGGGAAAGAACTCTTCTTCTGCAACGGGGCAAATTATATACAGTATATATATATATATATATATATATATATATATATATATATATATATATGGAAAAATATCCAAGACAAATTGGTGCGGTTAAGGTAATGCCATCATTAGACAACTGCTCGGCCTCAGATTCAGCGGGAGATCCGATCCTCCTGGAACTGGAAGACTACATTTATAGGATAGCTCATTCACAGGTCCAGAAAAATTGCTTTCAAAGTCACCCCTTTCTGTGACGGTAAAAGAGGCGACATAAATGCTGACTTTGAAACCAGTTTTTTTTTTACTGGTGGATGAGCTAACCTATAAATGTAGTCTCACAATTGTCTAATGATGCCATTACCTTAACCGCATATATATATATATATATATATATATATATATATATATGCTTAATATACTTATTGGACAGGCCGAAATGAATCTAAGGTGGTGACAACAACGGACGAATTTTCATCTACTACAGGATGAATGAGGTGACAATTTAAATTAAAAGAAAAAACGACGTGGAAGTAAAATGTCTTCTCACTCTTGCAATCCTAAAGAATTTTTCTTAGGATTTAAAGCGCAATGGCAACGAGAGCCTCCCAAGACTAATGTTTGAAAATAGCGAGGTATAAAGAAAAATAGAGAGTGTGAAAATATTTTGAAGACATAGATTTGCTGTAGATCTACCTGTAAGCAATGGCGCTATGGAAAAACAATGCGGGTGTTGGGACCAGGAGGGCACACAGTCTGCTCTACCATTATTGTCCATGCTATGCTAAATAGAGAAAAAGAATATTATGCCCTTTCCGGAGGCAAAAATGAGACGGTAACCCACCCGTCCTGTTCCATATTAAGAATGAGTGGACGAAAGCTGGTCTTCAAAGCTGCAACCTTCTTTAACGTTGGAGATAGCTGGAAGTTCCCGTCCCGTTAACTTTATTTGTAAATTTTCTCCTCATCTTTACGTGATCTTACTCAGTAAAATTTTAGCGATGTCCCACATCAGAGCAGTTTATACCAACTAATGCGTGAAATCTCATCCACGTTGTAGTCATAATCTGCCCTTAACTTCAATCACACTTAATCGAAGAATTCGGCAAAAAGTTTCATCTCTTCTAGGCTTTGATTTTAGGGACATTTTAGAGATTAGAAATACACGTAATGAGATGAAATATTTAATATTTGGCTTATTTTTGTTAATTACCGTACGATGTACATTTTTCTTTTGAGTAAGAAAATTCCCTTCCAGAAAAAGCGAAATAATGGTGTCAAGTAGAAACGAGTAAGGCAAGACTACGTGAACATATAAATTAATGCACCATCTCTAATATATACGCATTTAGTTGTAAAATTGTGGCTCAATTCTCTTCAACTAGCACAAAATTGATTCTTAGAATATAATCACCATAAAATGAAGCTTAATCCGAAGATCTCGCCAAAAGGAGGCTGCAGTTTTAGTTTCCAGCGAATACTGACAATATCTTAATGTAAAACGAATTATTTAATGAAATTAGTAGGAAGGCTTCAATGGGCAATCTCAGGAGTGTTTCTAAAGGTACATTTGAGACAGAGGAAGAACTGGATAATATTGCAATATATGACGTCAAATATTTCTTTATAGTTTATATTTCTCATTGAATTTTGTTTCCTTATTATAGACCTTTTCCCGTTTATAAGTGTCTATCATTTAGTTGCATAGCTTGTTTTGTTAAATTGTTTCTCTGTTTTTTAAGCTAAGGGGAAGGATGAGACTTCTTAGGTGGCTTGAGAGTTTATTCAGATTTCTCATTTCTTTATACTTGAGAGGAAAAGAAGAGAAAAAACGCTTGATTGAAGACATTCGCATTACTAGATTATTTCCCTCTTTATTTTATCATATGCACTTAATCCGCATGTTAGTTTCTAGTCCATAGAATGGCGTAGTCTAAAGAACTAGGTAATCTTCTCTTTTTGATAGTCTCACTAGGTAACAACTACACAATTTACCTCTTTTAAATTTAACATTTTATAAACCTTATCGCGCAAACATTTGGGCAAAAATTCCTACCTTTGTTTAGCTTTATTTTTGATATTTATTACAAAACGTCAATTCTGTCGTCGTTCTTTGGATTTAGTGTTTGCAATCCTTTTTTAAAACGGGTGGAGTAATCGGTGTTGGGTGGACTCGTTCCTTAAGGCTCGTTATGTCAATGGTTAAATGTTTAGAGTGTAGAGTGTAGAGGCTTAACACTGGTTGACGCAATGGATTTTTTTGAAGGCAAATGACGAGATTACTATTCCAGACAGTCTCCTATTGGCACATGCGTGCCGTATCCAGTACTCTTCTAGAACGTGACCGGGTCGAATCCGCATCTTGTCGTCAGGCAAGGGAAAGCACTGTTCTATCTAATGTTATCCTTATGGGTTCTAAAGCGAACCTAAACGCAATTAAATTGTATGTGTTTTAGTTAGGTACTTGAATAAACATCTAAGAAAAATTGCTAAGAATTGCAAGGTCTGATGTCATGAGTTAAATTTCTTATGAGCCTTTGAATGTGTCTGGGAAATAAATAAATTTACATAGAAATTTAGATCTAATATCCTTACTTAATACTTAATTCACTGAAATAGTAGGGCCATAAACTTAATTTAAAGTTCAAACTATTAAGGCATATTATGGTACAGAGAATGTGGTAATCCACATCTTATCCACAAGTATAAACGCAAATATATATATATATATATATATATATATATATATATATATAAACCTTCGAAAGGCATCATCCTATATTGCTAATACAATGCCTAATGTGAGTTCATGTCATTTCTTCTCTATAGTTTTCTCTATTGTTTTATTTTGTTTTATTACTGCTTTATTGATCCTTTTAACTTTATTTAATAAAATTTATCACTGCTCAACTAATGGCTTTATATCATTAATAATGTTTAACTACTAATGCTTTCTTAGTAAATGGACTACATTTAAAACTTTCTCGTCTACAGATTTTCGTCTATATTTTCTCTTCAACCTTAACCTCTCCACTCTCATCTTGCAGATTATTTTTTCCTACTTTACCTGCTGCAGCTAGAGGAGTAGTCTAAACTTAAAAAAATATTTCATACTTCACTAGTAATTTCCATACATTTTACCTTTCCTCCCCTTCTTTGTTTTCAACTTTCCTATTTAAATTTATTTTTTCTTTGGCAACATGACTCGTGTTGATTAATGCATATCGTCACAGGTAAACAATTGGTCTTCAAATTCCTTTGCTCAATTATCATGTCTTCTGTATCTATTCTGTGAACAAGTATCACGTCTAGTCTCTCTTGATATTCAAAATACGACGTTTCAGGATGTTTTCAGGCCTATCTCTCCTTTCAACTTTCCACTCCTTTCGTTACTTTTCTACTGCATCGTGTCTCACTAAGTTTGAAATCCCAAGCTACTAAAAACCAAGCTTAAGGACTCCTCTCATTTTTTGTTTGAAAATAGTTGTCGTAGAATAGCCATTTTCTGATCACTCCACACCTGATACCACTTTTATGTAGGAGAATGCCCCTTTTTTATCTTTCTACACACAAACCGCTGTTGTAGTGTTGTTCTTTGTGGTCGTGATATACTTCTTTGATGAAGTAGGCTTTGTTCTAAAAGTGCTACGAGTGCTAATATTGTTATTTTAAAGAAGAGCCGTTGGAAACACGTAAGGATATAGAGAAACGCACAAGAATTCCAAAAAAAACTTATATTTTTAACTTTAACAATTTACTACACAAAAATTAACTATTAACCACAGAAATACTCCTAATATTATAATACACAATGATTACTTTAATTATATTTTACATCTAAAATTTCTTTTATTTGCTACGCACTTCAATATACAAGATTTAGGCTTATAGACTCTACTGGAGATTAAATACTTCAGGAATGTTATTGGCTCCACGACGCGTGCCGACCGGCCAGATGGAGTTGGTCGAGATCACGAGGTATTTTGGCGAGGGTAGCAGATGGGGGTCCACACGGTATTCAGGAAGGGCGGTTCTTCAAGGACGGAAACAATCACGGTGCTTTAGGCGGCACCAAGGTAGACGTGGTCTCTCTGGCGAGAGTAAGTCGAACTTGGTTCTTAAACCAAGTTAACTTAGAGTTTGGTGTGACCACCGAGTAACGAGCTCGTGGGGGAGCTTTTCACCTCCGTTACTTAATTCCTCATGGGCGAGGACTGAACTCGGGGAGGATCTTCTTCAAGGGCGAGGATAATGGAGGGGGGCTTCTCTGATGAGAATAAGTTAAATTGGTTCCTCAACCAAGTTAACTTATGAGTTTAGGGTGGCTACCGAGTAACGGGCTTAATGGGGAGCCTTTTCCTTCTTCTTTTCTTAATTCCTCAAGGACGAGGAATACCACTGGTGTTTAAGATGCACCAGGATATGAGTCTCCTCTCTCACGAGAGTAAGTTGAACTTGAACAAGTTAACTTGCCGTTTGGTTTGATAACCAGGAACTAGCTCGCGGATGAGCTGCTTCTTATTCCCTTAAAGTAGGTAGCCCTGCCTCTCTTGCAGGGTACTTCTTGGTCTGGCAAGCCAAGTAATCTACCTGTCCAGTCTCGATAGCCTGATCTTAATCCGGGGACTTCGTCACCTAGAGACTGACGTATTCTACCTTGATTTTCCTCAGTGTTTCTTATTTATAACTCGTCACCCCACTGGGGGAGGGGTAAGAGGGGGGGGGAGGCTTGGAGACGGGCCCAGGAGGGTTCTTATTTCAAACGGTTTTTCTTACCAATTCTTACATTGACTCCTCGTTAGCCTTCGAACTAGGGAGAAACACGTCTCCAATGTCTTACTTGAGGTGAAATTGAATCTCACTCTCGTAAGGGAGATCTTGAATTTTAACCTTTAGGCCTTTCATAGCGACGAGTGGTGCGGCGCTGTGGTTATGCGCTTGACCCGAGTTGCCTCGCCGGATGCTTTGACGGTTAACATCTCGGGTCTCCACTGAGAGAAAACGGGTGGGTGACGACGTTTCAGGATTTTTTCAGGCATATGTCTCCTTTCCACTCCATTTGTTACTTTTCTATTGCATCTATCTCACTAAGTTTGAAATCCCAAGCAACTAAAAAACAAGCTTAAGGGCTCCTCTCATTTGCTCTTTGAACATAGTCTTTCACTGAAACATAGCGTTTACAATAATCCCTAGGTTAATGGAGTTGCATTTTTTTTAACAATGGAAAGCATATTTTATTAGTTTAGCTCCAGATGGACATAAAGGGGGGATTACATTTTTTAAGTTTAAAACCGGCTTAAATTCTGTAAAGCGAGTTTTTAAATTTTTTTATTAATGAGCAAATTTATGTAGTTAATAGTAGCAGGTTCAATATTTACCCGACCACAATCTTGAGGAAGGCTTACTTGAGCAAAGCTTTAGCCGCCACAAACTTTTCTTGAATGAAATCAAATTTTTAAGGGGTACTTTGGGTCTGTGTGTATTTATTTACATGTGCCTACTAGTCAGGTTCAGATATATTGAACTTACCGTATATCGCTGAGGCCAAAAATTTTCGGAAGCATGAAGTTTTTAATATTCCTTGGTTATCTCTATGAATATGTTGGTATAATTTGCATGTATGTGTCTAATACCAGTGAAAAGCAAAATAAAGTAAAAAGATTCCTTATATTTTCTTTTAATATTTAAAATGGCAATGATGTTGAAAGGTATGAAATCCTGTTATCATTATTCAGTAGGTTGCAGTCAAAATGTCTTCATAGAGCAAATCAATATTCGGTGATTAATAAGGCATTACTCGTCGACAGGATTGATAATTACATTATAATGACGAAAAGGCGCAACTATACAGGGGAGAAAAAAAGGCTGATACGTATGTTGAAGAGGGAGGGTCTTAGCTCTCGAAGAATTGCCGGAGGTTCGAAAGATCCAATTCCGGCATTTTAAAGTATTGTAAAGAAGAATAGAAAGTGGGGACAGCCTGGTTATTCCATCTAACAAAACCATCTGTCGCAGATTGCTTGCACAAACCCTGAAGTCTTGTAAAGCCTACCAGAAAACGCACATTAACCTTCAGCAGAAAGAACATCGATATATTTGGGCACGTGCTCACGCAACTGGACCATACGTAAGTGGAACGTTTCTTATACTACGACGAGGCAGGGAAGTAATAGAATAAAGGTCACCAAGTCACATGTGTAAAACGTGGTGGACGTTCTCTAATTGTATGCTTTGCATGTCAAGTTAAGGCGTGGGCCACCTCACCGTTTTATGGCCTCAAAAATTCATAGAAGTTCCAGTGTAAAATTTGCAATTACTTGATTTCCTCAGTTAGAGTTCCCTCTTGAAATGCTCGGATTATGATTTTTCAACATAAAAATGCTTCATATCACAATTTTTCTTTCAGCATACAGTGTTTAGGGAAAGAAATATGATGCTGATGAACTTAGCACCTCAGTGTCTAGATATGAATTCACTGAAAAATATCTGGGGGAATCTTAACAAGGCCGTAAAACATCGCCAGTCACACATTTATTAAACAAATGAAAGCAGAGTATGTGCGAGAAACCGTGTTAGTGACATTGCAAACAAGAGTTTGCGAATAGATGTTAAAGAGTAAAGGTGGAAGAGAGTTTGGGAGATAGAGAGTGAGAGAAATTGTGACGGAGAGCTTGTGAGACAGAGCGTGTGTAAGACAGCGTGTAAGATGGTGTGTGGGAAAGAGTGAGTCTGTATGGAGTAGGTGAGGAAGGGGCCTACTGTTTGAGATATTCCGAGAGTGTGAGAGTGTGTTTAAGCAAGATTACTCATGAGAGAGTTAAGAGAGCAGATGTAAAAGAGAGTGTGAGCGACTGACTGAGCGAGAGTTACATAGATAAACTGGTAACAACAGACCTCGTGGTTCTTAACCTGTGACCGAGAAAAACAATTATTGTGAAGATAGATAGGACACCTTGCAATAGTCGAAATTTGGTGAACCTGTCAACTGAATGCTAGGGAGTTAGTTATTCACTAGACAACTCTGATATTCCTGAAATAGACGTCAAGTATTTATCTATACGCCGTTTAAAAGGATCTACGGTATTGCAATATTACTTTACGAGGAAGCCCATTCCATTGGTTGAGGATTCAGTTAAAAATGAAATTCTTAGATTCGTGCGAGTTAAAATGTTTACCTATAAATTTGCAACCTTTTCCTCTCGTGTCATTTGAATAGTTAATAGTGAAATATCGATTTCAAGTCATATTGTTTATGCTTTTGATAATTTTCACGAGCTGAATTAGTTCCCTTCTTAATCCTCGTTGAGCTTGTGCTTGTCAACGAGATGGAGATAATGGGAGAGAAAGTGTGTTTTAGAATGATACTGAAATAAAGAGTGTTTATGATATATAGAGAATGTGTGAGATAGTGGCAGAGAGAGTCTGAACTTGAGGAAGAGAAAGTGAGTTGATGGAGAGAATGGGAGAGAGAATGTTTGTGAAAGAGTGTTTGTGATATGTAAAGAATATTTGAGACCATGTGTGAGAGAGTGAATGTGTGAGAAACAGTGTGCATGAGAGAGCATAAGAGTGAAAGAGTATGTGCGATATAGATTGTTTGAGAGAGACTGAGTGAGTGTGTCAGATAGTAAGATTGTCACAAAGAGAATGTAAGTGAGGGATTTTGGAAGATTGCTTCTCGAGCACTGTCTCTCCCCAAATCCCCCTATCACATTCTCTATCATTATTACACGGTATATAATTATGTTTATGTAGTAGCTTTCTTTGATCATGATCATTTATTTTACCTATCGTTAGGTGGCCAATAGTTCAAATCAAAAGCCCAACATTTTTAAATGAACTGAAGTGAGTCTTTTCCAGAAAAAAACTTGGGGTGGTAAATTTTGTTTTTTATCTATTTAAAGGCTTCCCTAGCCCCCAAACTATCTTAATTTTCATCCGCAGAAGCACAATTAAGGTATTGTGTAATTAGTGGGGAAAGGTCGTGGCGTTAATTATCGCAGCTTTCGCATTTTAAGATTCGAGGCTGCCACTCAGAGGCCAGGATAGATTGCACATTCACGATCTCTTATTGGTTGTAAGTAGGTCGTTAAGAAGGTCCGAAATAGTTAGGAAAAGACTGTACGAGTTTGACTAGTGCAAATCATAGGTGTTAGAAAAATTCAATTTTCTTGATGGCAGACTAAAATTTGGGGTGATTTATCATATTTTTCAACTGAAGGAAACCAATAGAGAAATGAAGATTTAGATGTGCAAGATGCATGTCTTGTTACTGTGATAAAATCGGAATTGTCCTTTAAATAGGAAAGGAACAAAGAAGGCAGGAAGTAAGTAATTTTTAAAAAATGTCGAAGATCGATATTAAAAATAAGATGAATTACATAAAGAGGACTTTCATAGTAAATTTAGTAACCATGCTTAATGCAAGAAAGTATAAAAAACTTATGTTTGATTACTCTTTTAATAATGCAGAAACCAAGGACAAAAAGAAAGTCTAGATTATTTTTCTTCAAGGTAGAAGTTACTTAGATGGAGCAGTTGTTTGAATTTAATCATTAGATTTGTCGTTAGCTTATAGAACTGGGACTCAATGGAAAATATAGTAGCAAACATCACTGTAATTCCCACTTTTCTTATCTCCCTCAGAATTACGCATAATCTAGCCCTGAGCATTCTCCATAGAGCAAAATTCACAGATTAAATCCACCGATTCTCTGTTGCAACACACCTATGGCTGGAATTAGAAGTAAATTAAATAAGAAGAGAGGAAAAGCTTTAAAAAAATAAATAAATATTAGATCAAATATTACTAATATAGAAGACTCACGAGTGAGAATAACAAAGGAAAAGATAGAAAGCTTGAAACCGATTTCGAAAGTTCTAAATGTAGGTCACCTGTAAAGTTGATATTGACATTTTCCACGAAGAAATTTACAGTTAGCTCAATTTAGGCCAGGATGTGAGGTGGAGAGAACTCGCCTTCACTCATATCACCGGTTTTTTCGTTGGGATAAATCTCTAAAAATGACAGTGTTAAAAATTTCGAAACATGAGCATGACTTACATGACAGAGCTTCCACAGGAATGAATAATTGTGATAAGGATCTAAAGACAAGAAAGAGATAAGTAATCAAACATCAATAAGAAACATAGTTGTAAAAGTTGTAGAGGTGAAGCAAGAGAAAACAGATTATGAGGGAAAAAGATACTAAACAAAATAAATCACTGAGGCTGCTCTTAAGCAGAGAGCTCCAATTATTGGGGATGGAAGGATAAATGATAGACCTGCTCTCAGCATCGATAGTCTTTTTACTTAATTTAAAAGGAATGAAAGGTGGATTGAGAAGATAAGAGAAATGCACATAATATTATGTGTATAAAGACGAAAAAGTTAATGCTAGCTTGAAGGCAGTCGTCAAAATTATATCTCTAAACACTCGACCCATACCCCTGCTAATTAAGTGGGGAGGGGAAGAGTGAAAAACTCAAGAGAAAATGACTCTTTGTACGAGTAATAAAATGAGTTATAAAAGGAAGTCACAAAAGGGTCAAAGTCTCGGTATCGTGATATTAATTCTTGTCTTTTAGGATTTAAGAATCATTATGTATCTCGAATTATACTGAAGAATTTCCGATTCATTTCCCCCTCCTTATCATTCTGACTCCTTTGGTTCTCTGGTTTCTTTCCATTATACAACCTCATCTCTCTTTATTTAATGCAAAATTGCTTGTTTATCTTAAATTTCGAAATAATTAAGCTCACTTCACTTTGGGTTCGCTTATAGCGAATATTTTGAAAATAATTATGGTAATGAGTAATAATGCAATTTCTCGTTTCCATGCCTCCGCCGTCTCGAATTTATATCAGAAAAGTCTGCAAACACTCTTTAAACAGAAAATGATGAAAAAAAGATAGAGGTGCAATTCTAGCATTACGATAAAGACATTGGAATTTCCACCGACTATTTCGATCGAGTCTTAATCCTTAGCTATCTCATTTGGACTCCGTTTGTAGGCGTATTAAATAGAAGATTTAATAAATTTACTGAATCTCAATATCTAATGTATACTTCGCAGTTGCTCAATACTCTCCTAAGCGCATATCGATTATGCTGTATTTTCAGAACATTTAATTTGTCTTCAATGTTTGCTCCAATAAGACCATCCCATCTGCCAAATTTGAGTGCCATTCACTTTAATAAAGTAACTAAGTATCTGTGACTTTTGTTAGAATTAATTAGGGATGTTTGACGAGGTGTGAAAAAGAATCCTTCTTTGTGTTCACTGTAATCCTCATCATGGATAGTTTATATGCACCAAGAGAAGGGTAAAAAGTGTTAGAAAATAACATATGCGAATTCATAGGAAATTTCAAGATTACTCATTTCATTTGATCCACTGACATTCATTATTTGGATTGGCATAAATTCAGACTATATTTTCTTATTGACGTTTCTCAGCGGAGTATTAAATTTTGTAAGGAGGTTGCCTAGAAAACAAGGTTTCCAACCTCTTTTTGAATGCACATAAACAAGGTTATTGCAACGGCCTCCCGAATTTGGAAAAAAAATAAAACTTTGCATATGACTCACTGATTACTTTCGAGTATATGAACTAATTCTTCCTTTTTCAGTCGTTTCAGCACAAATGTTCGTGTATTTATTTCTCTATTTCTTATTTTCTTAAAGCATAATGGAAAAAGAGTAACCAGGAAAAAAAATCTACTCCAGGCGAAAACTAAAAGTCTTAGGTCGTTTTAGCTAATAATATGTGTATGGGAAAAAAATAGAGCCTATCTAATCAGGAATCCCAAATCTGATAGTAGAAGTTCCAGAGCCCATATGCGATAGTAAACTTGGTAACTAAGTAAAGATAGAGGTAGTAGGGAGAAATCAATATTCCATAATCTCTAAAAGGTAAATCAAACTTTAAAAGACTGCTACGTTGAATCTTAGCTTCCGAAAAAAGAAAACGCTCCTATAGTGTCAGTTAATTACAAATTCTTCCCTCCGTTGGCCTCAGTTTTCTTGATCGCAGGATTACAAATCTTGTTCCCGAATGTCGAGAACAGCAATGCAGCTTGAATACAAGAGAGAAGGTCCCTCCAATGACCTGCGACGTTATGTGATAAGATGATGAATGATTATTGCAAAGATGGTTTCCCATGGCTCAAATAAATTAAAAGTGGCTTTGAATCGCCTGAATAAATAAATGAGGCTTCTGTCAGTAGATGGCATCACCCAGCGCCAAATCTGATTGTATATTTGAAATTTCAGGGTGAATAACCCTAAGTCCTATGGTCATAAGTGTGATTTTATGCCATTAAATGGGTGCAATTGAACTTTAGTCTTTTTGAAGATTGAACTTTTCTCCTCTTGAAAAAAAGCGACGCCTAGACCTAGCGCTTCCATAGGTAAACAGAGATAAACTCCCTCAAGCGACCTACGGCGTTTTGTGGTAAGATGATGAATAGTTTCCCATGGTTCAAATCACTTGCAAGTGCATTTGAATAGCTAAATGGCTAAATGAGACTTTTCCCACTAAATGGGGCCACCAAACGTCCAATCTGACGGCAAATTTGAAAGTTCCAGGGTAAGGAACCCTATGTTCGATGGTTGTATGTGTCATTTCATAGTTCTAAATGGGTACAATTGAAGTTACTCCTCTGAAAAAAAGCGACGCCTAGACCTGGCGCTTCGCCTTAACTTAAAAAAGCAACGACTATACCTGTGCACTTCAACGCAGGTTGTTGTTTTTCTTTTAGTTTTGCGTTTAGGTGTGTTAGAACTACATCCTTACCTATAAAAAACTCCAACTGTACTGTAAAATAAAAATAATAATAAAAATAATGAAAATGATAATGAAATAAAAGCTCAGAAATCCCCACAAACGCTAAGTAACTTCCGAAACTAAAACTGCTCTATCTGACACAGGCAGTCCATTTTCCCAACCCCCTTCTTGCGGACTTAGCCTCCTTGCTTCAGCCAACCCCTATGGCATAAACAACGAATCTTCAAACTGAACTAGAAAAATTCTTTAATACCGCCGAATAATTTTCTGTGGTTTCACTGTTTCTTTGCAAACGACAGATTATTAGTTAAACCCTGTCTGGGTCCACCTTTAATCAGCTTGAGTTAGATGGTATTGGTTAATAGTAACGTAGGAGTATCCTTTATCTCCAAAATGTATTGACATTGGCTCATTGTTAGATATTTACCCCCAATTAACCTTAATATAAAGAAAACTGGAGAGTTATTGTAAAAACCATCCTACTGTGTTTAATGTTATATATAACCATTAGCTCAATTGTAAAAATTTAAAAAAACATGGTACCAAAAGAAAATATATCAGTACCATTAATATAAAACTCTCCTACAATGTTTAATATTTTATGTGACCATATTAAATTGAACTGAGTACAAAAAAACTATAAAACTTATTATGAAAGCGAAGAGAGAGGATTATAGATAAATCCATCACCTTGAATTTTTTCATTACGTGCTTCTGTTCCATGTATTTCGACTTAACTGATTCACCCCTTCAAATGAAAAGTGTTCTCTTCGTCCTTTGAGCATCGTGCCTTCTATAGTCAAAACAGACGAGCTAACCAGCCGTACACTGGCATAATCTTCCTTATCAGTCACATCAGACTACGTATCAAGTGTTGTTTGTGCCTTCTCTAGTCGTAAGAGACGATGCTACCAACCGTAAACTGGCATGATCTTCCTCACCAGTCGAATTAGACGACGTTACGATCATCGTGGTTTCTCCTCTCGTAACAAACGACTGTACCAGCCCTAAGCTGGCCTAGCCATCCTTACCAGTCGGAACATTTGTTGAGGGTTTGTTTTTCTAAGATTTTGGTTATTTTTGTTGTACGCTTGCCTAGCATTAGGCCGTAAGATAATTACGCGACTTGTGTCCTTTTAGGTATGCCAGATGGGCAATACGTAAAACAAACAAAACATGTATCGTTTGACCTCTTGTCTATAATTTGTTGATAGATTGATTTTGATTTATTGGCTAAAGTCGTCGTGGCTTTTCCTTTCTTATCGTCTCGCACTGAAAATTAACAAGAGACTTTTGAGTTGGTAGTCACAGTCTTATCATTTTTCTATTTTATTGCGTTATATACTTTCTTCTTCTTCTAAAGGGTGAGTCCAAGGAGCTGTTAAATCCTCCTCAGCAATTCTTTCTATAGTAATACGCTGCTCTATTAATGTTTAGTCTTTAGTTGCTAATTTTTAGTTCAGCACGTTTCCTTCTTAATAGTAGTGGTAGATCTGCTCCTCTTTCTCCATCTATCCACAATATTTCATATTTCTGATAATGTCCAATGCCCTCATCCTAGCCATGATTGAGGCGTGTTTGTGGGATGGCAATATAGAAAATCTTGTACTATTATATGTGTATTATAGAGAAGTGGCTATTTCATTAAATGAGGCCGGCATCTCCCTGGTCTAGATGTTGTACTTGATATGGTTTAAAGAGCATCCCAAGGGACAGCTCGTAGCAGTAGTAACCATCTATTGAAATGTACATAGTCAGTCCTAGCATGATCAATGGGTTTAGGTAAAGCATTCTCTTTGGCAGAGTAATGATGTAGACTTAGACTAGAGGACACCACGCCTCGCTTAGTAGCCACTCTTTCCCCCGAAAGTGGAGATTTCTTGTGTTGTGCCTTCCAAAGTACCTATATTCCGCAACAGCATTAATATCTTTAGTGTAGTCTTATAGGCGGGTTTGAAATTTAAGTATTCCTTGAAGATAATGTATTATTTCCTCGAAATAGCCGTAAAATTTTATGGTGGTGCAGAAACCCTCCTCTAGGTAGTTAATATCTGCCATGAAGGTAACTGGGCCGGTTGCTGTTTCTTGCAGCACGGATAGGTAGGATCGTGGAGATTTGGTTTTAGTTTTTAACTTCATGCTCTTCTTTACTGCAATATATACGCAATGAGGAACAAGAGGGAAAGTCCCTCCAATGACCTTTGATGAGATGATAAATGGTTATTGCTTTGATGGTTTCCCATTGTTCAATCACTTACAACTGCCCCTGAATGGCTAAATGGCTAAATAAAGCTTCTCCCACTAGTTTACGCGACCCTGCACAAAATCCAATTTCAGATTAGAAATATTCAAAGTGAATAACCCTATGTATTCAATTTCTTATAACACAAATATGAAAAAATATGCATTAAACAAAACCTTTGTCTTGTTGTCTATTACCCTTCAATGTATTGTCTATAGTGGTGAAATTAAAGTTAACCAAAACCTTTTAAGAGATGAGATATCAAGACAAAACACAACATTTACATAGTTAATTTTTTTAAGTCATTGAATAGAGTCCACACACACAAATACAGATTATGTATTACTCTTATTGGAACAAGCCATAATTCCCGAATTAAGGAAATGTATGCCAGTAAGCATGACCTTTTAAAAAACTACCTGCTTTAACTAATGCGCGGGAGAGGAATCTAATGCCTTTAAAAATTCATATATACATCAGGGACAATTCTAAAGGAAAGAATGGATTAATGAAGGGCTGAATTTCCCCACACGAACGGGGCGAGTAAATTGTTGATACAACGCGATAATTATCGATAGCACCTCTACGGAGAAGGAAACAGATATATGGCGGAGTAGGAAAAGGCCCCAATGCCTTTCCGGAATTTGGGCAGGAAGGGGGGGACACAAGCCCCCACATATCACATGATATTTCTTTGAAGATGTGGAATAGAATAAATAATGAAGTGAAAGTGGGCGCAGTAGGAGGAGTAAAGGGCTTAAAGAAGGTAGATATATAAATCACACCAGCAAAACCGCAGCAAAGTAGAAAGGGGCAACTAGCGCCCCCTATCCAAACACCTGACCAGAAATAAATGGAATAATGTCATTTCGCTATTAGCCTGCAATATTACCAGCAGGCAAAGAAAATAAATGTGAATAAGAATGGAAATACCTAGAAGCAATAAAACCCAAGTAGTTCCAACCCAGGTCAAGCCTTCGAGGAGGTTTTGCTGCTGATCCAGATACAAAGTATAACAGAATACATCCAGGCCCCTGCCAAGGAATATGCCTTAACCTAACAAAGTTTACACTTCACAAACCTTTAATGAGGAAGTGAAGGTCTCAAATGGCAATTGCATCATAAAGTAAAGGCAAATTAAAGATGAACAAATGATGATAAAGGCAAAGGTGCCATAGAGTGATAATTATCAACCATGTTCCAAACAGATGGAATTCTGGTCTAATTATAATAGTGACCTGAATTGTTCCGCACCACATAAACTCTTATCATACGGGACTTGGAAAATTCGGTTGGCCTATCCCATATTTATAAAGAAATGCAGCGGACTATTTCTAATTATAAGAAATAATACTTATGAATTATCTCTAAAACCACACTGGAAGGTGCGAGGAGGGGAAATATCTTCGAACATCAAGAACATCGAGATATGAAGAATACTGATTGAGATAATGAGTTTATAAAAGGTTGCTAGGCCATAATATAACATAAACAAGGAAGTAAACAAACAGAGGACAATCGCACAAATAAAGTTATCAAAAACTTTGTGTCAAAACTATTCGATTGTATACATGTTTGCTCCTAATTCTTTTTATTCGTTTCGAACTACATCGTAAAGCAAGTAGACGTCTGTGTCGATCGAACGGCGTGGTTTAGGGGATTATAGATGGTTACTAGGAGTTGAACTCTGGGATCATGATACGTCACACTGATGAGCCGAGGAATGATTCCTAGATCTACGTTTCCAGTTCCTTGGTCCGGCGCTTGTCCTTGCCTATGAGTGCATGACCCGCAATAGAGTTTGCGCTGTTTGACCAATAAGTGGCTCCAGTTTAAGTAATTCAAAGGGAAATGCCTCTGGACACTTGAAACACGGATGGAACTATATTGTGACCATTTCTGCACTGAATGATAACTACTTGTATCTGTTGTTTCTGGACCAATCTCAATCGCGTAAAGATTCAAGACTGGTCTGATAATTTTCACCGATGTGAATTTGTTTGGCGTAGGAAATATAAAACTAAACACCCGTTTAAAAAGTTTTTCCACTGAAGTGGAAGTTTAAGTAATATACTACTAGATTAATTTAAAATCTTAAAGTTTTTTATTTGAATAAATGTTATAAATATTATTTCTATCATAATAAGATATACTAATTCAACCTTCCCTAAGCTTGCTTAACATACAAATTAATAAATCTCGCCCCCAATTAATAGATATTTGGAATCAGTGTAACAAACCATTAGTGGTCAAATTTACCGCTAAAATGTAGAAAGTACTCCAAACCTAACCTAACCTAACTTAAAACTATTATCATTACCAAAAAGGGAAATACATATTTTGAATCAACCTAAGAAACTTCGATAATGGCAAAATTTGAAAGAAAATCGAAGTGAGTACACTATTTCCTAAAGATGCACGGTTTCTTAGGTTTTAAACGATTGGTTATCACGTTATGTTCGGTGATATCAATAGAATAATTTTCAGGCAAATTTCGAGGCATGAAATTCTATTGTGGATGAATTATCTAATAATACATTCGATCCAAAGTTGATATATGCTTTGGTGTTAAACTTAAGGAATACATTTCCCATATAAAGTAAATGTCTTCTTGATAAAATATGGCATTCTTGCATCTAGATTCGTATAAATCCTCCACCGTAGCCTTAAGCACAGCTATTCCATAGTGCCTGGAATTGTCGTAATTGTATTTATCGCTAGACAGGACGCTCTAGGGCATGACATCAACTTTGCGATCGACGAATGTTACCCCATTCTTTCTACCATATAACTATCCCATTAATGACTTAAAAAATTAAAGCACTACCTACCAATTTGGAAATGCAGTCAATAGTAAATTTAGAGTAGGGTTAGTTTTGCAAACTTATCTTTAGCATTAAACATATATATTTTGGGGAGTGGGCAATTTTCTGCAAAATGCCTCATCATTCCTGCCTTTATGTCACTTTGACCTTAAATGATTCTTCATAGTTTGAATTCAAAACCCATTTCCTGCAAACTCGTTTATCCGCATTTTAAACTTAGACACATGGGTTAACCTAATTTTTTTAACCAAATCGTTATTAATAAAGGTTTTCTGGAAACCCTGGGCAAATAATATAATTAATTATTTTGACCTAAGCAATGGCTAAAACGACACTCGGATTAACCTCAGTAGGAAAATGAATATATTTTAATTGAAAAATCATAAATTAACCAAATACAACCAATATAACAAAATAGGGAGAAAATGAGTCAATATATATTTTGTAATAAATAGCAGGTTCTCCTTTAACTTTGCAGTCGAAACAAAATTGCTGATATTCCTCACGAACCTCTCTGCCATACATAAAAAAACAAAAATAATTTATTTTTTTGCAGCATGTTAAGCAAAGTGAACCCAATAAATACCTTTTGGTTCGCTAATTTTGGCCTGGTAAATCTTTGTGACAAAAAATTTTAAACTATCGCCCTTCCACTGTTTATGGTGGCGCCACTTCCAGTTTAGTTAAAAAAAGGAAGTAATCAAAATACATTGGAAAGAAGTCCACCTGGGTTTAGTTGAAACTGCCCAAATAAACATGTACACGATTTAAGACTACAACCGCCATAAAAACTCGAATTTATTTTGCCAAATTAAGACTTTAGTTCATTTAAGGCAGTCAATTCATTTTACTTGGAGTGAGGCAAATGGAATAACAACAGCAAGTTAGAAAGAGGAACTTTCATTTAGATAAGCTTATGTTAGGTTAAGTTTAGCTTGGATACCTAACCTAACCCAAACCTTTGTGAGGTGAATTTAATTGTCAAAACTTTGGGAGGATGTTAAAACGGCTACACTAGTGGTGGGTTTTCTATTCTCGACATGACTAATTTTGGGATTGCTATTATTAAAATAATAAATTTTTTTGGAAAACTTTCCCTAGCATCTTTTATTAACATTGTTACATTTCAAAACACTGGTTGAAATGTTATCTCACCCATTTTATATAGATAAACTGTCTGCGTCTCACATTTGCAGGTTCTTCAATTTTCAAATACTTTCGTTAAAAATTCGCATTTTTTAGTGTTGTATATCATTTTATTGCTAATTTTATTCACTTTTTTATGGTATAAATATTTTTTTAGCAACATGACTAAAACATAGGGAAATTTGAGATAATGGCAAATTTTATACATTCGTGGAAAATTTTTCTTAGATATTTAAAGTTAAATTGTGGGCAAAACAACAAAATTACGGCATTGCTTTTTATATTATTTTATTGAAAATTTTATTCAATTTTAATACTATATATTATTAGCAGCATGACTAGAACATTGTGAAAATTATGATAATATAAAATTTTGTACATTCGTGGAAATTCTCCGTAGATTTTTAAGGCTACACCATGCGATTTTGAATATTTCCTTAAAAAAACGGCGCCTGAGAACTACTTTATATTTTTACCATATTCGAATATAAATTGACCAAAATTTTAGGGCATTCATAACATGACTACTATTCACGTAACACCCCCTTTTTCAACTGAGAACAAAACCTATAGTTGACCTTATTCGAAAAATATATGTTTTATTCCACCAGCAGCTTAAATTTTAATAGAACTAAAGAAAACTGATTTCAAATGATAACTAAATCATAAGTGAATAATTATTTTCCCGTGAATTGAGGACGAATGCTAAATTCTGGTTAATTTTATAGCCATTTATATGATATTTGGTTTCAAGGGGTGGTTCTGAAAGAATCCCGTGTATCTCAAAGACAGCGCCGTAGGTTATTATGATTTTGACGGGAATAAAAGGCTTTTAAAGATCTTAACTTTACTTATATGATAATGTAACGTGGTAAAAAGTTGAGAAAATGAAGGTGGTGTTCTCTTATGAGTGTAGCGCTGACATTTGTTGAATCTGAAGCTTTGCTTATGACACCATAACTAATCAGAGTTGAAAGCAACATTACTCCGTTGAACTGAATAGGCTTATATTATTTCCTAGTTTTATCTACAGCATCCAAACAATTATTGCCTGTGCATTCAAGTTCCATGCGAAGAAAATCCATGATGCCCAATTCCATCCTTTTGCAGTTTGCATAGGAAAAAATTCTCCTTTATTGACGCAACAGAATTATTTATTATCTTTCCACTTTACAACATATACGCCTTCAGTGCAAGTCACTTCCAAATACCCACGTTCTTGTTTTTTTATGTTAGCTTTATTGAGTCTATCTTTGTGAAGTGAAGATGTGGCAGCAGTTTTGACCTGTTTTCTTGCCTTAAGAGGAGCTTTATTGAGTCTCACTTCACGAAAAGATCGTGCACTAACATTCGTTTTAGATAAAAAATAAAAAAAGACACTAGCGACTGTCGCTTATTAGGGTTAGTTGCAGATGAATTCGTATTTTTTTTAAATCACTAAGGTTGTAAAACATAACATAATAGTAAATATATAGTTAATTAAATTTACTTAGAAATATATATTTTTATTTTTTCCAGCAGCACAAACTTTCCGGATGCTCTGATAATTAATAATAATAATATTGTAAAGGGAGGAGGCAAGTTTCTTAGACACAAAATCTCTTTGCCTTTTTTATGAATCTTTGATCTTATCATTAAATAATTTAATCCCATAAACGTGAGCTAGGGTATAATGATTAATTGATAAAACGTTGCTCTGGTGAGGTCTGATCTACAAACATATATCACCATTTGCATTACGTCTACAACACCACTTAAATTAACCAAACCTAACGTAACCCAGCTTAGCTTCTGCTAGAGACCGTTCATTAAAGAAGGATCACGTAAAGTTATGCTATCTAAAAATAAGAATTTATAAACTTAGATGGTATAAAATATGTATGTCATCGCTAAGATAGCCCAAGAATGATAAGCAATGGATAAACTGACCGAGTAAAGATTCTAATGTTACTTTGGAAAAAGAAAAACTATGTTAAGTTTTCGTTTTTTTCATTTTACATAAATCTTTACTCGGTCATTGTAAAGATGTCTTATCTTTGCTGGGTCATCTTAGAAAGGGCTTATGTTTACTAACATAACCTTATTTTCAAAAGTCCCAATAATTATAAGTAAGAATATAACGTCAGTGAAACACAAACATCGTACCTCCCCCTTTTAACAACTAGTAAAGATGAGCCATCTCTAACATGTGCTAGCAAACAGGGCCTATCTTTTTCTGTTAACTTTTGTCTCTTTACTTGGTCCCTAAAGAGCTAATGCTTTCGTAGTCTACTATGTATAGGTTATTCAACTCCACGCCCCAAGAGCTTCTATATATGTACATATATTGTATTATAAGCACCCATCGATAATTAGTCACAATTAAATTGTCTGTCGAACCATACATAATGGACAAACTTATTAAGCCTTACTAAATATGAATACTTCTCAACATATTGTTGTTTCCGTTTCGCTTTCACATCCTTAAATTACTAATTAAAACAAGAATTAAGTTTAAATGCTAAGACTTCATTAACTTGTAAATTAATGGCCCCAACTCAAATAAATGCGCACTGAGTGCTTAAATTACGGCTGTAATCATTAACGAACAGGAAATTATGCTTTAAAATATAAGGGCCTTGTAATGAAGTTTATTCCAAAGATCTCGCTAATACTGGCAATATATCAATGCGAAAAGAACTATTTAATGAGAATATTAGGAAGTCTACAAGGGGCAATTTCAGAAGAATTTCTAAGGGTATATTTAATATTCAGGAAGAAGTACATACCTTTTAAATATATTAAGGCCTACCTAATTTTAACTATATTTGCAAGCTATTTTGATTTCAATTTTTTTTTCTAGATCATTTTGCAATTCATTAGTCCCTGCTCTTTCGTGGTATATGTTGTTTTTTAAAGTTGTTTGTGTTATGTTTAACTGATAAGAATGTTTTAATTCGTAATTTACCTACATCAACGAGAATATTGAGAATCTGCCTTTTTTATATTTTATAGAGGAAAATATAAAGCATTTGATTGACGGAATTATCATCAACAGGTTACTTTCTCTCTTTATTCATTCTTATTTTGGATCTTTTCTTTCAATACATTTGAAATACCCATAAGTTAGCTTCCTCTCCTAAAAAATGATGTAGTCTATAGCACCAAGTAATCTATTTTGGCTACACCTGCAAGATAACCTCTGGATATTTCACTTCCTCTAACATCGACACTCTATAAACGTCATTTTGGAAACATTTGGGCATTGATTCCTACGGTAGATTTCCCTTATTTTGGATATTTCTAACAAAGAGTCGCTGCAGTCGTCTATCTTTTGATTTGTTGTTGCAATCCTTTTATGAAAATTCGGGGTGGCCGGTGCTGGAAGTTCTCGTTGATGGTTAAATGTTAAACTTCTGCTCCCCAATGATGGTTAGCGCAACGAATTTTCTTGAAGGAAAGGGATGAAATACTTCCGTGGAAATTAGCTTCTTCGCACGGCTATTGCCGGTTTCTTGTCCTATCTGTAACATGACCAGGTCGAATCCGCCTCATGGAGTAAGGCAGGAGAAGAATTGCTCTGTTTAGTGTTCTCAGTAAAGGGGGCAAATTTAACCCAAACAGAATAAATTTCTGGAGACTCTTAATTAAGTACTTAACAAAGAGGTAGATTTACAAAGAAATTTAGTGCTTAAAAAATTAATTAATTTATGGAACTAGGAGGGGCTTAAACTTGAATTAAATTCTATCCAATCAGGGCACATTATGGTACAGTGAAGGTGGTTAGTCAGATACCAAAACCGCTCAAGAAGGTGGTTTTGCGGAAGATTTTAAGATAGGTAATGTTCGCTTTCTCTCTGGGGAGGGCGAACACGAACAAGAGAGAATATTTATATGTTGGAAAGGGGAAGTGGCTGCTTATCCATCTTAGTGGGGAGAGTACTAAGAGGTGGTATCTTGGTGCAATTTTCACAAGAAATTAATTCTAAGCAAATTTATTAAACAACTCAGTTGTGATGGATGCTCAGTTCGCACCCATAACAATTTGTAGTTCGGCGAATCGAAACTTGTTTTTGGCAAGGGGCAGAAAAAGTCTTTTCCATTCTTAGGTCTTAATCTCAAGTCAAATATAGGTATATACAGACATACATGCATTATATATATATATATAATATATATATATATATATATATATATATATATATTAAGAAGGCAGAGGGGTTAGGTGTTGCCAAGCGTATACGTATTTTTAGGATAAATAAGCAAGTTAAATTTAGGAAGTTCATTATTATATTATAACCTCTTGGTACCGACGTTTCGGGTAGGAACCCATTCTCAAGGATATGAGATTATAAATATATACAACCATAAGAATTTTTTAGATAAGTTATCAGATATTTATTAATTAATTTTAAGGGAAATGGGAAGTAGTAGACGTGGTAATATTCAAATTATAAAAATGCAGGGCTTTTAACTATTAGGGAATAGGAAATATGTTTTTGTTTTGAAAATAAAACTGAGATTAATTAGTTTTGAGTGTCTTTATTGTAAAAAGGAGAGATAATAGAAATATTTGAAAGATCGGAGTAGTTTTGGGGGCAGTGGATTTGGCCTGTGTAATTTGTGGGTAATTATAGTTTTAGTAAAAGTGGAAGTGAGCATGTGTCAGAGTTTAAAGTGGAGTGTTTAAATCTAATATAAAGAGATTCCAGTGTACGTAGTTGGTTTTAGTTGTTTGCTGTGTCTTTAATTGAAAAATTATTTAAGTTTGGTTTATGGTGTGGATGTCTCTTTTCGTAGTGTATTCAGATAGGGGAGAATTCGGGAGTAGGGATTGGAGCTCCAGTTCTATTTCTAATGCCTAAATGTGCGCAAATACGGGTATCTAGTATGCGCTGTGTCGATCCAAAATACACCTCGGAATTACATCTCGAGCAGTTATATATTACAACTCTACCACCTACAGCCGTGGCCAAAGGTTTTCGAACTCAGGATTTTCTTTAGAATTCCTATATTTTGTCAATTTATATGTTGGTCTAGGTTTGCAAGTACGTATAATTATATACTTATAACTTAAAAAAAAGGCGATGCTATTGAAATCTATGACATCCTGCTATCAAAATGCATTGTGTTGCAGTCAAAATGTTTTCATTAAACCATATCATATTTGTTGATTAATATGATATTCCATTTCTACAGGATCTGATAATGATACAATAAGTGCTGAAATACATAACTTTACCGTGGAGAAAAAAAGTCTGATAAGCTCCATGCAAAAGGAGGTCCTCAGATGTCTATCAATCGTGCAGAGATCATAGAAGAAATTTTCTGAAGTAAGTTTAGGGTTTTTTTTCATTTTTTTTTCATTGACATTCATTCCTTGTCGGTACCTATATGCACCGTAACCTTTGATACATAAATATGAAATCAGTTCTTTTTCTAAAATAATGTTGTTCATTTAGTTTCTTTTTTTATTATTTATTCTAAAATTTGTTCCTTAAAATATTTTCACTTTAAATTCAAATTATTTAATCACAAATTTATTTTTCTATTTTAATATTAGAAAATAGATTCAAAGTCGCCCCTCTAAGTTCTAAAATATCGACAAATATTGTGTACTTATTACTTGAATTTATATATATTTATCAATGTAATTCAAGTCAAAAGGTAACTCAGGCCTATATCAGGACGCAGAAAACCCCCTCATCATCTACCATCGGTCCCCCACGAGGGACCTCAAAACTAGAGAAGAATACTTTTATACCTAAGCAATTTAACAAGCATCAAGAAGAAGGAAGAAAGAACCCGAGATAAAGGCTCTAAACGGGCCGACATATATATATATATATATATATATATATATATATATATATATATATATATATATATATATATATATATATATATATATATATATATATATATATATATATATATATATATATATATATATGCGGTTAAAAAGGCATTGTTGTAGCTAACTCAACTTTTAATCAAACCCTCTAAAAGAGCTCTTCTCACAGTCACGAGAAGATAACGCATAAGCAAAACAAACATTTGTCTTTCATTCAACTATTAGCATTCTTATTCCTGCTCTCTAAAAGAATGGAGATTTACTTTTAGCAATTCTAGCTTGGCCTTATAAATCGAGATTTATTTGCACACTTAAACCCGGGATAACAATTAAAATCCCGTATACTTCTTATTTCGTATATTTGCATTTACGTCTAATTGATGGCGTAGATAAGTTCTCCGAAATTCATTAAAACTCGGGTTCTAAAATTAATGGGAGGATGGGAGAAGAATCCTTTAGAAAAACAATGTAAATATGTACGATCAAGTAGAAGGGGTTGCTATGGGCTTTCCTCTTGTTCTTCTATCCGCAAATTTTTATATGGAAGCCGTCAAAAAAAGAGTTTTCGCAAAATCACCCAGACATTATATCTACTACCGATACATTGACGACATTTACATAAATGTTCAATCGGAAGAAGAAATATAGACACTCCTACAAGTGTTTAAAGAATGTTCGTCCCTTAATTGTACAGTTGAGCGAAGCTAAGACAATTAACTTTCATTTTTAGGCCCTTTAACTACTCGACAGAATGAAAAAATTACAACCAAAGTATACTTCTAAGACTACCAATCCTGGCCTTTGCATGAATGCAGAAAGTCAATGCCCAAAACGATAGAAGAAAAGGGTAATTAACGCTTAAATCAACCGTGCCTTCACTCACTGCCCAACTTGGAAAGATACACAAAATGTGATCGAGATGGCAAACAGTTAATTGACAACAATGGATTCACCAACCACGATGTACAGCTAGCAATCCACAAGAAAATGGACCAATTTCACTTCAAAGATTAACGTAGCAATGGAAACAATAATATATAAGATAATATAATACACTTCCACGAAGGGAGATGAAAAGGTGATTAAAGAAATTATCAACGGATCTATAAAGCCTACAAATACAGAACAGAAAATTTCGTTAACTATATATTATCAAACTAGACGCACCGCCAGCTTCATCATAAAAAACTCTTCCTCCTGCGAACATAAACAAAGGATGCTTCCGATATATGAGTCCAAATTCAACCTAGGAGACTGTCAACTCCTCCCTCATTTATATATAGGAATGACGGAAACTAAACTTTTGCAAGAAGAATGACATACAACATAAGTAACGCAACCCCCTCCCCCCAAACCATGGAACCATTCTCAAAAGAAAAATACTAGAAGAAAACAAGAAAATTATAGACTTTGCAACAGATCGCCGACAACTACTTTTTCTAGAAGCCATCCATATAAACTAAAAACAACCGAAGCTTAACATTCAATTTAATTTCAACGCAATACTTCCACCTGATAGAATTTGGAATCGAAATATGAAAGATGTTTAATCCCCCTCCCTTTGAAAGCCGATCACTTCTTTGGCCGTACCGGCAAATTAATCTTTTGTTTCTAAGGCTACCACATTTCAACCTTGTCTTAACATGCTCACAAGTTTCTCAGAACCTTGGCACTAGCTTAGCTGTTTGTTTGTTTGTATATAAGTGTGTTCACAATTGATATATAAACCAATCTTCCTTATTTTGTATTTTTTTTTAGTATCTAAAAATGATACGAGGGTATCGAGACGCGTCAGCAAAATAGAGTGTTTTCTAAAGGATTCTTCTTTCATCCTCTCATTAACTTTATAATCTACTTTTTATTTAATTTCGGAGAATTTACCCAAAGCATCAAACCAGAAGTAAAGGAAATATAAGCTAAATAGAAGGATGAGAAAAGAGAATCAAAATGCGAAATTAGCAGTCACTTTTAACAAAACTTAGTACGCTACAAATATATTGCCCGACTTCCCATATATATATATATATATATATATATATATATATATATATATATATATATATATATATATGCAAAAGAATAATGATAAAGCATAATATATGAATCTGAATTTATTTTAAAGCATAGAACTAGTTTGAGCTGTTACAGCAGCCATTCTCATCTTTGTAATGAAATATCAAGCTAGCACCATCGAGTATATAAATGAGAATTAAATGACGAGACAAAAAGAAATCAGAGAAAACAAAAGGGGAGAAACATAAACATTTGGTGTGGTTCCGAAGCAAATTTAAAGACGAAATAAAATAAAGCTAGGGAAAGCAAAACGGAAAAACATAAATATAAATAATAGTCGTGGTTCCGATGCAAAGATTGAACATAATGAAATCAGAGGAAACACACTGGAAAAAAAAGTATTAGCGTGAAACCGGTGGCAAAGATGCTAAGATAGTTCCTGCGGTTTATAAATAAGTTTTGCAAAATAATTCAAGATATATTTGTTAAATTTGTATTGCCCTTTGGTAAATTAAAATTATCAACTTTGTTGATGAGTATTGATTCAGCAATTTTCCTCTCATGATATATCCTTTTATCTATAATTTTATTTTTGAAAGGTTGAAGTTAATCCTATGGTCGTAATTTTGCATGTGCGGAAAGAGACTTGAAGAAATTGTAGATCCTTTTATATCAGCTTGATGTTCTTTTATTCTCTTGTTGAAGTGACCAGACGCACTGATATATAAGTTGCAATTCTGGCACGGTATAAGATATACGCCCGAATTTTGGTTGGTAGGATGCAGTTTAGTTAAAGATTTTTTAATGATATTTGAATACTTAATGGTAATATTTATGTCGCTTGGATTCGCATACGATTTTAAAGGGGCTAAGTTGGACGTATATGGGAAACTATTACATTTTTTGAATTCATCCTTTTGAGGTGTGGAGATGGCCTAAAAATATTTTCGCGCTTTAGAATGGCATTTGTTTATGAAGGAAATTTTGTATTTTTGCTTGATGAAATTGCACATGAGGTGGTTTATTTCATCTTGAATAAATATTGGGTCGCAAATTCTGAAGGCTGGAACAAAAAGGAAGAAAAGGATGGATGTCTTAATAAATTTAATAATAAAATTATTTTTCAAAAGTATCCTACTCGGGATAAATATTTTTCTCATGTAGATTCCCTTCATTTTACTACTTTACTTTTATTAATTTTCCAAACTATGTCGAGGTATGGCAAAGTGTACGGGAATATGCGCACACAGGCTATAAGGTAGGGCAAGCAACGCGACAACTGTTATTGTTTCTAGGAGTGAGATTTAAGTAGATAGTGGCAGCTGCGTAACCAAGAAATATAACAACACAATGACAACGATAGATTTTAATACAAACGAAAAAACGGGGACAAAAATAAATATGGAAATATAAAAGCTACATAAATCAGACGGACTTAAGCTCTGAATAATAATTAGATAACCGTGGTTAGGGAATAGTTAAAATGGGAGATGGGCGTTAATGAATGATTTATCTCCTTTGAAACTCGAGGGTAAGGTGGGGCAACTTGGAGGAGGTCTTGGGGACCTTGATTACTCAGAGTGGTAGCCACAGAACCCGCAGCGGGTGGAGCTACTCTTTTCAAACTTGCATTTGCGAGATGCGGGCCTCCTGTCCTCAGGAGGTCACCGAACGAACTTCAAAGAAGGGGAGGAGATGACTTCTCCACACTTAGCTTGAGCGAGCTAAAGGGCCTCCTGTTGTGTAAGGTCATCAGATGAACTTCGGAGGACGGCTTCTCCAATCTTTGATCTGAAGGCGGATGAGAAAGGCTGACGTTGCCTCACGAGACTCTTCTCCCCGACCCGAAGACACAGGGATGATGCCCAGCTTTTCAGGGGGTGGCGACCGTCACTCGCACTTCTTGGGAGAGAGTTGCTTGAATTACACTCCTTTCGGGGAAGTCGCGTTCAACCGAATCTCTCCGTCAGCCTGCAGCGGGAGCATATATACCTGGAGCTAATCAAAACAGAGAGGAAGATTGAGACCTTCTCAACCTTTGTTATCGGGCGTGATGAACCGAGCGCCTCCTTACAAGGAAGTTTTAATGGCTGGGATCAGCAGCCAGACGGGCAACACCATCAGGGGCCATAAACGCGGTTTACGGCGAAGATACAAAGCAGTCTCACGACCCGAGGGCGGGGGGGCGAGAAGGTTGAGACGATCGGAAAGAAGATTCGCTGTGAATTTCACGGGAACCTGGCGGTGGGTCCCAAGAGGGAGAGATCGACAGGGGAGGGGGGATGATGACTCGCTTTATCTCCCTAAATACGGTCTCAGGAGGGGCGGAGGGAATAATATTATTTAAAGGGGATTCCTCCACAAACTATCTTAAATTAATTAAAGGTAATAATTTAATGTATTTGATTTTAAGGTCACAATTTATTAACACACCAACATTAGATTGCTATAAAAAAAGTCCTTCCGGAAAAATATTCCTATTTCATTAGCTGAAATCTACATCAACCATACATATGTGTAGTATTTCGTGATTCACATATGCATAGCTTGTTTGCTATAGCATTTCGCTTTCCTCATTATGTTTAGTTCTCTCACTAAGTGCATCCTAAGATCGTTGACTGTCTTTGTTCCGTAGTTAAACGAAAAGGTTATATGAAAATGGTATGGGAAATTGCTCTATACTTGAGAGGAGGAAACTGCTATAATTGGTTGAGACTTCCTCGGTCAATAAAAAAAATCGTAAGTCGTGTTTGCAAACAACATTCCTTATCAGATTCACCATGCATCAAGCCTCGTTGAATTTACCTTGTGTTCCTACCCCGATGCCTCTTTCCTACTCTCATATTTTACCCTAACTCTGACCAGCTGAGTTTGATCTTGCCCGAGAGTTCCTTTGTCACTCGCCGTAAATAACTTTTCTCCTTTCTTCCTGCAACTCATCATCTGCCTTTGAGATATATGCACGTGTTCTCTTCCTGCCCTCCCTCATAAGCGATTTTTATGTTCAAAGAAAGTTATTTAGTTTTTGTATAGCTACGGGCAATGAAACTCCAAGTAGTGATAAATTAAGTGATTTTTAAATTGAATAAATGAGGTGTATCAATTGAATTGGTCTGTAAAGGTACTAGATGAGAAATTCGTTTTAAAAAGCCCAGAATATAGGGAAAGTTGTGTTAGTATTTGCAGGTGGGCATGGCACTTTAGTCAATCATCAGTGTGACACTATAAAATTACTAAAGTTTGATTAATTTATTGATGTCTATTAGTATAGGAAGTAGTCTGAATATTTTATTAAAGGATTTGATGATATAGGTTGTTTATTGATGTTCAGAGATAGTCTATTAGCATTAAGCAATTGATAGATAAAGAAAACTCAGTGGTAATGGTTTTACTTAATGTATGGTAGTTGTTGTGTACTATAGATACTGGGGTACAATTAGCAAAGTCTACGAAATTTGATGAATTAGAATAAAAATCCACGTTGTTGATGTAAATTAGAGACAGAACGGTGGCAAAGAGAGACACTTGATGGAACCTTATGGTGTTAGCTGAAGGGGTGAAACTATGCACCCAATTGCTACTGATTAATTATTGACGGTGTATCAGGTAGCATTTAAACCAGAGATAAGTAATTTCATGGACTCAGATTTGATCTAGATTTTTGAGAAGGATTTTATGATTGATTGTATCAAAAACACTTGAAAAATTATGAAAATTTGAGCTCCCTGTTGTATGTCAGGAGCAGAATTCAAAATTCCACCGCCATAGAAGAGTGAGGTCATCACTAATCAAATATTCTTGGGCTGAATGGACAGACGCCTCACAACCTTCCTTACTAGCAAATCCAAACTGGACTGGTTTAAAGTAAGCACCCAAAGCACGAGCAAAATGTCGCACACCGATCTTGGTAACAAGGCGAACAAAGGTATACACCACAGCAATGGGGTGAGCCCCACTGCCTTCTTAGCCAGGGCACAAAGTGAGGCTCCATATTGCTTCATTTATTTCAATTATTTTGTAAAATGTTTAAAGAGAGGAAACAGGCCTATGATTTTTGTGAAATGCATGAGTATCTAATTTAAAGATTGAGGCAACACTATAAAATAGGCAAGAAGGAAAAATAGTAATTGATAAAGATCAACTAAAAAGAAAAAATATTATTGGACTAGAGATATCAGGAGACAGTTTTCAAATGAAGTTGGGAAAAGAAGAAAAAGAAGATGAGATGGTTGACAATTAGTCAATATTAGTAGAGGGTAAGGCGAAGAATGAATTAGTATTTATGACAGGCATTTAATTATGTCTTATGAAAAGATATAATTACGGTTGTAGATAAGCTCACAGATCGGCAATCAGAGAAGCTAGGCCTGACATTTTAATGAAAATAATTTAATTTTTCCTGGTTTAAAGTGGAAGTTACTAATAATTTGTAAATTTTAGAGTCAGAAAAAGAAGTATCACTCCGTTTGTACTTTATAAAGTGGGTTAGATTTTAGTAATCAAAGGATGTCAGTTACATGGAGTAGGGAGAAACTTAGAGCAAACTGGGCAGTGAGCATTGTAGATATTATAGTAAGAATTAGTAAAGGATTTTTCTAGTAAGTTTAAGTAATTGAGTTAATCTGGAAAGTCAGCGTTGTAGGTAAAGGGAACAAGTTTGTTTGATGTCGTCTCGGAGAAATTATTTTATCGGCGAAGTGCTTTCTATTAATATGTTGATGTAAACTGGGGAGTTTTGCTGGCTGCTCTTATTCCAAAGTATGTGTTGGACAGGGAAGTATACCAGATTTGATCCTTACATGAAAGATAATTAAGATATAAATAGGTAACATGTGTAATAAGAAGAATGTAAAGAAATTAAAACGTAACGCCACCCAGAGGGAGAAGCGGACATATATATTAAAATCCCTTTCTGGAGAGAGCGAGAGAAAAGAAAAAGAAATTTAGGTGGATGAGAACGGTAGGCGTTTTACTAACAGTGAAACTGCCGAATGGCTCTGATCTCCCCGCCCGATAGGTAGTCGACTTGAGTTGCTCGTCCCAAGGAAGCCGCAAATGCCATCAAGCAGCCCTTATAAGAAACTGGCCCCAGTGAAATTGAGAAAGAATTCCATCTAGCTAACACTGTCAACAACTCGCTAGGCAAAATTCCCAGATAATCGCTTAACCAAAAAGATCCAATTTTCTATGAGGTCAGGAGGCACGCGGTTAGAGCGCCAAAGAGCAGGGTAAGAACAAAAGACCACCGATGATAAATAGTGGGACGGTTGTCAGTGCCTCTCCTTGAGAAGCAGACCTGGGCTCTGCGGTGTCACCCTCCTCCTCCTTCGCACTTTTCTCAGTGACATCACCCCGTCTTCCTTAGTTGGGGCGATCCATGGGCTATAAAAGAGCCCCGTAAGGAAAGAAACAACATTATTCTGTTAGAGACGATAGAGGACAAGATTTTGGCCATCATTCACTCGCACTGTTCCAGAATCGACTTCTAAGATTTAGTAGTTCGTCTCGTCTTCGTATCGGTGCCATACCGATTTATCCCTGGCAGACTTAGCATTAGGCCTGGCTGGATCAAAATTCCTAAGTGCCAAACAGGAATTTCAGGAGCAAGATAAAAGAAGTTATCAGCTCACCATCATGGATTCTCAAGTCGAAATCTCATTAATATTGAAAGAAGAATAACTGATTCCCATTTAAGTTTCCTTTAATTACTCCAGGGATCACTCCATATACCAAAACCCAGTTTGGTTACTCTGCTCAGTAGATAAGAATACAAGAAGAACTCGAGAACTACAAAGGGATTACTCCTTGAGCTAGAGAGCACAACCCTTCTTTCCAACGAATGCCTTACCGTTCCTTGAGATAAAGTAAACGCCGCAAGTGCATATAAACTGAGAAGTCTAAGAAAGTCTTTAAGACTTATAACTGGGTCGATAAAATCCTAAGAAGAGATCGACATCGATTTTTATTGTCACCGGGACAACCCCTTCATCGTGAAGTCTTGAGACTCCCGAAGACTCGGTAAAAAATCCAGTATAGCGATATCTGTCAACACTTGTTCCGATCAGAGTCATATTTTTTTTGGCTAATTATGATATTTAAAACTGTCTCAAGCTAACTAATGGAGAGGTAGTATTTCGTGACTTCTGTAATATTTTATATAGATTAGGGAGAGCAAATGGTGGTTTAACTCAGTAACTTAAAGACCTCCAGAAATTAGCTATCTGGCAATTGGTTTGTTTACGTGAAGCCTACTATGTTTTGATCTGAGCTCTCGTCAGAAGTAGGTCAATATTCAAATTGTTTAATCGAAGACCATGTTAAACTGAGAAAAATTCGTGTGAATGTAAATATTTGAGTTAATTGATAAATTAAAAGATATATATTTTGGTTAATACTTGGTGTTTTACTGGATCCTTATGTGCTGACCGGGTCTTTCCTTAAAACTGATTAAACGCTGTGTTACTCTCATAATTCAGTAATTATACTCCTTTAGACGAATCTAGAGTCCACTCATCCAATAGAGGAATTATTTCCCTTCCTAGATAGTGTCAAACTGACTCGCTAAAAGTCAGTTAATAAATAAATACTTTGATAAAGAGGTATTGTATCGGAGTAAATGTTAAATAGCCAACAGTTGAAGAATAATTCTCCGACAAAATTAGGGATACAAATCCGCGATAAAGAAGAACCTAGATGCTGTGGCAAAGATTAATCAAATCAATTTCAGTTTAAAGCGTTAAACTATGTCAATAATTAAGTTTCCAATGATTATGCTCAAACGGAAGAGATTGCAGTCAGAAAGTATTGCATGCAAGGTGTCATTGAATCGAGGAATAAAAGACTTGCCAAAGGTTCTTTATATGTTTAAATTATTTAAGTTTAATGAGTTGAGTTCATTTAACATCGTTTAAATATGGCTTCTCAGTTTTATAAGGTCTTAAGGAGGTTCTTGCATATACAGAATCTCTTACATCACTTATCCCTCTAAACGTGTGAAACAATATAATGAGAAAATATCAGGGAAGTCAGTTTGTGTAAACCATGTTCCAATTTGAGGCAAGGCTGCAAATACCTCAACGCAACTTTTGTTGAGAGAGGCTTGACTCAATGAACAAGTTCTGCGGACCTAAAGTTAAGTGCTCTCACTTAATCTAATCGATGAGCTTACGACCTACAAAACTCCAAGTCCTTCCCAGGTTAGCTGGGGAATTATTTGGCAATAACATCATAACAATTATGCATATTGTAAGTAAATTTAAAATCATAATGTTCTTTATCACTCTGCTTCTTTCTGTGCTTTTCTTTGCGAACGTTCGTTACGTTCCTCTTCTTGGACGTAAGCGATTAAATCTTTCCCAGATAAGCCTAGGATCTGCCCTTGCTTATGAAAGCGATCGAATGAACACATCTTGGATATGCTACTTTCGGCCTTTGCATAACGATAAAGCTACCAGAACTATTAAAGCTTAACACCCCAAAAAATATAAATTCAACTAACGACAAAATTATTAAAAATTCCTAGTAAAAATCGGGCAAACTCACATGCAAAAATAAATAACTATCTAACGGGAGAATTTGACTCCCGACACAAAAAAAGAGGGTTAGTATTACTTCTTAGCTAGTATTCTCTTCTAAGGAACTAGAAAACTGTGGACACACCACACAAGAATGGGCTTAAAAATTGGTTGTTAGCCGTTAATCAAAAAGAAAATTGTCCTAATATATTGGTGTTCAGATATTCTTGGTAATGCAGTTGCTATCAATTGAACTTAGTGCTTCAAAATCAGGTGAAGAAGGCCCCACACCAGACACCAAATTATATAAATATATATATATATATAAGTGTAGGGGAATATGCGCACACAGGATATAAGGTAGACCATGCAAGGTGATAACCGTTATTCTTCTAAGAGTGCGATTTTTATAGATACCTGCAGCCTCGTGAACAAGAAATTTTCCAAACACCACAAAAACTGCATTTTAATACACACGAAATAAAAGGCACGATAATAAATATGGATATATATAAGTACATGGATAAGATGGAATTAGGTTCCGAATACTAATTAGATACCGTGTTTATGGAATGGTTATAATGGGAGATTGAGGATAATGAGTGATTTAGTTCCTTTGAAACTCGAGAGTAAAGCGGGGACAAATTGGGGCAGGTCTTGGTGACCTTGATTACTCACGGGTGTAGCCAAAACCACCAGCGGGTGTGTCTACTTTCTCAAATTTGTGTTTTGTGAGATGCAGGCCTCTTGTCCTCAAGAGGTCACTAGAAGAACTTCAGAGAACGGCTTCTCCAATCCTTTCTCAGAAGGCGGTTGAGAAAGGCTGACGTTTCCTCACGAGACTCTTCTCCCTGACACGAAGATACGGATGTGATTTCCAGCTCTTCCGTGGCTTGCGAGCATCACTCACACTTCTCTGGAGAGAACTTCGTTAAAGCGAACTCCTTTTGGGGAAGTATCGTTAAACCAAATCAGTCTCTAATGCTAGAGAGGGTGCATATATACCCGGAATTGTCCCGGACAGGAAGAGATTTGTATTTTTTTTAATTTCGGAGCCTATCTGGTGACTGCTCACTTGGCATAAGTCGCCGGAATCAGGACACCTTATCACTAGGTTATTTTGAAATAAGAATATGAAAACACAATGATAAAAAAGGAGGATAACAATAATCAGGAAGCAATCTCTGGCGTCTTAGGGAGGTTTTCCTCCCCCAGGTGCAGGAGCGTGCGACCTACAAAAAACAATAATAACAAAAAGACAAAAACAAAAAAAAACTAGTTAAAAAAAAGGGAGAAGGCCGGCCTCCTCCAAAAAGTCTAAAAGTCCACAGGTCGATGTGCACGAATCCGGCCTGAGTAAAAGGGACAGGCGGTAGCGACTCCGCCCATACTGGTACCGGGACAGGTATCGTGCGCAAAGTTCACCCAGACTGGGACATTCGACAGGAATGTGCCGAACAGTCTGGGGGACGACGCTTTCGTCCCAATAGGGCGCTGCAAGAGCTCCATCAGATAGCGATGCGTCACACGAGTGTGTCTGATTCGGAGACTACAGAAAGTGACCTGAAGCAGTCGCGGATTTGGGGGATAGGTCGATTGGAACAATCGCGGCGCAATGGCACGCCACTTAAAGTTCCCTTCAACCGTCTCCTATCTTCTTTGCCAAGGAGTCTGAAGGGCTGCCCGTATTCCTGGCAAGTAGTCAGTCTGAGGAAGAGCGATACGCTGGTCGGGACGCAGAGTCCTCGCGGAATCTTTGGCGCTTTCATCAGCGTGCTCATTCCCCGCAATTCCTACATGTCCAGGAACTCAGCAGAAGATAATCTCGAAATCAGCCCGGCTCGCCAAAACCATGGCGTCACGGATATCGCGAACCAGGGAATGCGGAGATTTCAATGCCCCGAGAGCACCCAAGGCGCTCTGTGAGTCGCTATAGATCACAATCCGGTCTCGGAACCAGGCATGTCGCGTAATCTTTCGTATCGAGTGGTGTATTACCACCAGCTCGGCCGTGAAGACAGACGCAGCGCCTAGCAGAGCCCAGCTGACTTCAAACAGGGGATACGGCGTGGAAGCCGACCCCCTTCTTTGGACTTGGAGCCATCCGTATACACTAGCACGGTTCCAGCGTGACACGAGGTGTGCTCCAAAAAGGTCGAACGCCATACCCCCGGTGCTGTACAAACTTTGAGGGCAGAGGTGTGGCGACAAATAGCCAAATGTGGTACCCTCCAGGGTGGCGTCCTGGGCAGACCCAGGGGCGCCACCGGCCCGAGAGCTATACTTAGCATTCGAAGGAGTCACCTGGCCCTAAAGTCAAAGGGCTTAAGGTATGACTGGCGTCACTCGGCGGCATAGGCACCGTCGAGATCAGCTGCGGATGCAGTGAGAGCCGTTGGGGACTGAGGGAGGCGCCAGGCTCGCTCGTACAGGCGAGTGGTGCACTGCACGCGGCGTAGAGCGACTGGCATATCCCCAGCATCAACCAACAGGCTCTCAATGGGGAAATTGCGAAATGCACCGGTCGCAAGGCGAAGGCCGGTGTGGTGAATCGAGTCCACCTTCTGCAATAACGCTTGCCTTTAGAGAGGCATTCTCGAACCCTTGTTATTTGCCGTCAGAAACCGAACATATCCTCGTAGGGTAGAGTCAAAGGCATGGATCAGTGGGCAGACGGACGACCAGCGGCTGGAGCCATAAATGCTATTCGCGGCGAACCTACAAAGTAATCTCACGACCAGATGTGAGGGGGGGGGGAAAGATTGAGACGACGGAGAGGTAGCCTTCAATTTCAGCGTCATGCCTGGGTGTGAATTTTTCCGGTGACCTGGCGGCAAGTCCAAAAGGGTGAATTCGAAAGGGGTTAGGCGGCTCGCTTTCTCTCCCAAGTAATATCTTAGGAGGTGGGCAAATAATATTATTCTAGGAGATACCTCTACATTAACTTTAGGCTTTATACGATGGAATTTTGTTTGTTCATTCATTTTGTGTCCAAAAAATGTACTCATTATATTCCTGTCATAAATTTATCTTAGGATGGGTTATATTTATTCTATTCTCTTTCGCTCATTAGTGGCTTGGATTGAATTATATCCGTTTATTATTTGAAGAATTATATCCATTGCGTTGGTTTTATATATTTCTGTAAAATTAATATTATCTATAACACTATAAGTATTTTAAGAACGGTATTTTTAGAAAGTTTGAATTACAGTATAATACATAATTTTTTGGTGTTAGTTCAAATATGACTTTGGTATATTTTAAAGTTACATTGCTTTACCATAAAGCAGCTTAGAAAAGGTCCCTAAGCTTTAAAATGAGCTTTTATTAAAAAATACTGCGTCTGTGCGTGTTATTTCCCTGTGACGTGACTGAAAATTTTCAACATTAATTCAGCAGTAACTTCGCAATTATAAAGTTTAGCGCTAAAGGCCCTTGAAATCTTATGCGTTAAGATGCCTAATGATGCAGAATTTAGGAGAGAAAACTCCTAACAGGCGGATCCCCTGAGTGGCGGTTGGAGGAACCCTGATATATCAGGGCTGTCTCGAAAATACTGAATAAGAGAAGAACGTGGATGAAAAATGGGGACTTCACCACGAAACATCCAAGAGAAACCATGAATCCAAGTCAACGACAGTATAACGCCAACAAGGTGAATAGGAGCTATGCCAAAGCAGATGCTACTTCACGCGATCGGGATGGTTATGGGCCAGAGGTAAAACCCGTCCGTTACAAAACCACTATGCACAAGAAGGCCAAAATAAGGTTTGGGACATGGAATATTAACACCTTATATCAACCGGAAAAATATGACAATCTAAGACAAGAGATAAAAAGGATGAAAGTACACATAGTCGGAGTAAGTGAAGTGAGATGGACTGGCGGTGGCTGATACGTTATGGAGGGAGTGAAATTCATGTATGGGGAAAGGGAAGAAATCCATCGAGAAGAAGGAGAAATGATGTCCACCAAGATGTCAAAATGTTTGAAAGGTTACATATTACTGCCATACAGAATAATACAGACATGATTTGATGGAAAACCGATCGACATAAATATTATACAAGTAGATTCCCCAACATAAGATGAACTAGATCAATTGTATGAAAAAGTGGAAATAGCTATGATACAATGTAAACAACATAAAATTACTGAGGTGAAGGAGGACCTAAATGCTAAAATAGGAGAATGAAGACACGAACAAGTTATGGGACATCACGGACTGGGCAACAGAAATTAGAGATGACAAAGGTTTTCAAATTCGTGTGCAGAGAAGGAACAAGTGAAAGTGAACTCCTTAAATAAACACTATCTCAGACATATGTGGAGTTGGTAAAGCCCAGGAGGGCAAAACAAAAATCAAATTGACTACATTAGTAGAGAAAGGTTCAGAACTGCAGTCACAGAAATGCAGCTATCTGGGAGCAGACTGTGGATTTGGTTCTGGTTACGTGCAAGTGGTAGCAGAGATGAAGGTCAAATCAAGAAATTGACACCACCACAAGAAAAAGCTAATCACGAATGCAACCTACTAAAGAGATAAAGAGATTAAAAATGCATTCGAAATAAAAATAATAGATAAAAACGATGCGCCTCGGGAAGACGAGGCATTAGAGGAAGGTTGAGGTGGCCATGAAAATGAAAGGGAGTGGAGTTCTATACAAAGTGGGATGCAAGATGCTGTTGATCAGTAGTACTGGAAGAGAGAAGAAGGGTTAGACAGAGATTTTATGACAGAGGAGATTCTAAACCTAATGGAACAAAGAAGACTGCTGAAAGGAGACCCATATAGGTATAGAGAGAAGGATAGGGACAACTTGGATTAATTGGACACAACTTGAGACGAGATGACTTTGAGAAACGCTGTCTATTGGGAAAGTTCGATGAAAGGCGATTGAGAGGAAGACAAAGATCAGAGCTTATGGACACGATTCTTTAACACCTCCGTGATGGACGGAATACTGTGGACTCGATCAGAATTGCGGACGACAGAGGTGGATGGATATCCATGGTTGCCAGCGTTACTTTACTGGCAATCCGATTATAATAATATTATTTTTATTTTTATCCAAATTTTTCATAGGAGTTCCATTAGAGTTTGAAAAGACAACATGCTGAAGTTTAAAATAAATAAATATGATTATCGAATTTTGGGAATTACAATTTGTGAAGTTCAAACAATTTATAAAAATTTAACCATGGCTGCTTTTTTACACTTGTATATTTGAAAGTTTTATCGGAGTTGTTTCTTAATTTTTTTTTATTTTAATCTTTATCAGGAAGGAATGGCTACTCGCACCTAAAAACAATAGAAAAAATGAAGAAGGGAACAGCCACTTATTTTCTCCCTAACACTATATTTAAAGAACGAGAGGTTTTGGAAGGGTTAAATAATAATAATACCAAGCAATGGCTTCGCCAATCCCACTGTATTGCGATTCGCTACTAGGATTAAAATTTAAAATCGAAATTTTCTGAACTTGGCCAATTTTAATCATTTTAAAAAGGAACTCTAAACTAAATTTTCCCCTTTTAAAAATATAACGTTGTTGAAATATAGTTATAGAAGATATATAAAAATAAATTATTTTAACTCTACCATTTGTAATTCTTGGGGTTTTAAACAATTCATAAAATTTCGATACTTATATTTATTTCTGAACTTCACCATTTTGTTTTTTGAAATTATAAAAGAATTATTAGAAATAACTTTGATAAAAAACTCATAACCAAACTAAGATGAAATTATTATTCAAATCTCAAAAAAATCGTCTTCTTAAATTATAGAGTTAGTGATGATGATGATGATCTAGTGATTAAGATATGGGTCATTATATTTTTTAGGTATATTCTAATATTTTGTGGAATTTATTTTTAGAATAAATGATTTCATATAGATCTTCTTTATAAGGAGGAAATAGCTACGATATAAAAAAATTAATGCAAATTAAAATATTACCCCTTTGCCTGTCCCAATGTTATATTTCTGCTATTATCGCTACGCTTTGTCTGTATTTTAAAAATTGGTAATGAGAGCTATAAAATATGATGTATGGTAATACTATAGAGTACTTACGATGGCATTGATGCAATAAACAAGCGTGCATCACATGTGATGTACTGGGCGTACTAATTATTATTTATCAGTCATACGTCCTGTGTATCACATATGATGCACATGATCATTTTATATAAAATGTCTTCTATGAAGGATCTGTTGCTAATTTTTTCTTTTCTTTCTACCTTTTCAGGTATAACTGATATATAAATAAATATATAAGCTAATATAAATTATAAATATAAATATAAAGTATATATAAATATAAATAATTCCATAAGCTGTGTTAAAATATAGCCCTAAATGGATAACAATAATATTTATGAAACAAAGAAATCAGTAGATACAAGTAATATTGAAGCGGATACGGCAAGTGACTTTCAAGGTTTGAATGACGACAGCGAGGATGTTTATTTACCTTCAACGGAGAATAAATCTTCAGATTCCTATAGCTCAGAATCCTCTGAAGAAGATTCACAACAGAAGAGGCCTACCAAAAGAAGGCATGCTACTCAGCATCAGGCAGGAGTAGCGGCGGGGCCAAATAATGCGCCAGTAGTGCCAGGTACAACATCAGCGCAAGCTAATGCAGCAACTTGGGATTTTATTTTTGCAGAGATAGAGAGAATTAGTTTTTCTGGTAGTTCAGGTCTGAAAAAACGTATTATTTCTCTCAAGATGGGATTGTGAATCCAATTGAAGTGTTCAGACAGTTCTTTGATGTCCACATAATTAATATGATGGTAGTCGAATCTAACAGATATGCTTCTCAATATGTAGCTTATCACCAGATTCGTTGGCATTCACGAATGTACAGATGGGGCAAGATGTAACAAGAAAAGAAATGAAGACTGTATTGAATAGTTGGGATTTTTTCAATAAGTTTTATAGTGCAAACATTGTTCAGCTTTCATCATTCACAAAGTCTGTAGGCACCGCCTTGTTAGGTTTAGGAGAGAAAATCAGTGTTACCAAACCTCTGAGAATTGAACATGGATTGAAGACAATTCAAAGAGTGGGTGGTAGTGGAAAAGTTCCCGTAAAAGATGTCATGGCTGTTACGAGAAACTTCGAGCAGCAGCTGATCGTAAGCAAGCCATAGCAAAAGCCAAACAACTGGCTAGTGAATGTATAGAATGTTAACGACCTTTTTGCTTACCTTGCTTTAATGAGAAGCACACAGTAAAATAGAATAAATACTTTTGCAACATTATTTATATAAGGTATTTGCAAGAATTTTTTGGCTTGTTTTGGATCAATTTTGAAGAAATTTCCTGTTTTTTATAACTTTTTTATTATTAGATAAGCTTTCCTTTCATAACAAAATAAAAATAAATATTATTTATACCCTATATTGAAGGAAAATGCTTTCATTTACATAATAAATAATCAAGACTAAATGTTTTCTAATTCAACTTTTCAATCACATTGAATTTCTTTCAAACGCTGTGTGCATCCATATAGATGCACAAATAGTGTAATTATAGTATAAATCACACGCTCTAATAAGGAAAAGCCTTAGTTTCCACACCACCACCAAAATATATGGCCTTACGTAATACTAGAACTGTGCAGCACATATGATGCCCCTGCGTATGAGGCTGACGTTCTGTGCATCACATATGATGCACAAGACAGGCAAAAGGTTAAATACAATTTAGATAGGGAAAAATGAGGTTTGAAGATTCGAATTTTCCGTATTTTTATTGAATTCCAATGATTTCTTTATACTTTCAGGCCCGTAAAATAATAATAGATTTAAAGTACAGATTAATATTAAATTATTGGGAGACAATGAAGTTTTTTTTCTATATTAAAAGTTTTTATCCAAGTTATTTCTAAGAGTTTATTTATAGATACCAAAGTTAAGCGTAGCGTTGTTATTTGCGAAATTAATACGTTTTATTAGGTTATCACTAAAAGTTAATTCAAAGTTTGAAAAAACAGAACTTAGAAATAGTTTTTGATATATTGAAAGCTTTTATCCAAGTAATTTTTAAGAGTTACCATTTTTTCTCACCTCATAGATTTTAAAAAGTTAATATAGAATAAAAATTATATAAATTGTGTTCATAAAATGAGATAAAATTAAGGAATAGCAGTTTTGTGGGGATGTATGCTTTAGTATATAAAATAAATTTTAGATGATAAAGAAAGAGGTTAGGATTGTTTCACGATAGATAAAAGTATTTCAGCTAAAAAATATCTTGAATTTAGGCCTAGGAAATAACGAAGGATATTAAAAAAATAGATCAAAATAAAATTATTGTGTGATATGTAATGGAAATATTTTAATTTTTATGAGACCAAAACCCCGTGCTAGAGTGAGATGGGCCATAGAACACAGACCGAATGGCTTCTCTCCAAGCGCAAGCTCCCCCTGTAAGAAAGTGTCGCAAAGCAGACCTTCTTATGTATTTTATTATTTTACTATTCAGAATCTTAAGATTAAGTTAAGACGATATTTGGTCTTCCAGAAGATGATTGATTGCTTTGATTGAAAGAATTATCATTGTTTTCGAAGTGATTCAGATTAAGCCCAGAGAGGGAGACGTAATTATAATTACTTTGATATATCAATCTAAAGAAGGCGATTATCTCTGTTCCTCTACAATGATTTAGCATAGCTTCGATAATCTAGTAAAATTGAATCGGATAAATCATAATTTATAGGGAAATTGACCTTCGATTAAGGCCGCTAATTGCATACCTCATCACCACACGAGAAATACCCTTGAGCATAAAGACTCCCGACACTCAAACCTTAATTTTTGTTTATCCTTCATTACAAGAAAGGGAATTATTACTCTTGGATTTGGCATTTCCAAATTTAATTTCGCTCTCTTTTTAATTTTACTTCAACTATTGTCGTATACAAACATAAATTATCCTCTGTACCTCTCAGCAAGATCGAATCGTTTTAGATTATTTTGCCATATTTCCCACGAGGATTTTTATAATAAAATTCATTATTAAGTTGCATTAGCTTTTTCCCTCTCAAGGCCATACCGGGAATAGCAACAATCCTGTTTTATTTGTAACGAAGCTGTCAACAAAGCACACAAAAGAGGTTTTTAATGCAGCTAAACACGTTTTGTTTATTTAAACATTCAAATATGGGATTATATTTAATATAATCAATGTAGCCACTCTCAGCAGCGAGCAGGCGCTCTAGGGGAAACTCAAAAGCCGCACACACGTTGCGGCCAAATTCTTTTCTCAGGTTGGCCCACGCTCTATTGAAGGAGAACTTTAGCTTGTTGATGTTGCTATGGCGGACATTTCAGTGCTTTCCATCGACATCACCCACACGATGTAGTCAAGGAGATTGAGGACGGGTGACTTCGGTGGCCAATAATCATTCGAACAGAATTTCATGCTCGACCCTAACTACTATTACTCAGTCTTGGCCATGTGGGCCGAGTCACCCTCCTGCTTAAATACTTTTTAGTCTTCTTCGTGATCTTTATCACCTAGTACAATAATTTTGTGCCAATATGTCCGTGTAATCTGCTACGATGAGCCTGTAATCGACTGCTCCTACACCAACGGGATCTTCAAAACATTTTAAGCTAGGACCTAGAGCATGATCATGGAGTTATGGTGCTTGGTCGTGGATAAGTAGCGGATCAAAGAGACATCCTAACCACATGAGGGTTCTGCTACATGTTAACCCTATCTAAAGTGAAGGTTTTTCCATTGAAAAAAATGGCAATTCGATTGACATTGCACTTCAAGTCGTTAAGAAGGTGAAAACAGCGCTACCAACTTTGTTCTCGCATAGAGTTGGTTAGCAGAGGCCTATTCACGCACTTCCAGCTTTTGTCCCGCTCCTCCCTGGCGGCTCTAGGCACCGTGGCTACTGAAACATTCTTCTATGAAGCTATTTAGAAGGATTTTCTCAAACTCAAACGTTTGACAACTTGAGGTCTACTTCAACGAGTTCGATCTGTGAGGTCTTCCTTATAATTGAAGCTCTTGGCGACTCAGTGGACCTACATTCGCCTGGAGTTGAGCAGCTTGGTGATTTCGAATTTGTTATGGCACGCACACCAAACATCGTGATTATTTTCACATCCATCTGGACACACCTGCACACAATGAAAAAGACGTTTCAATGACTCATGTTAAAAAAGTAGAACTCTAAGTCTGTTTGACGGAACTTTAATATTATACAGGTAAACATCTCTAAAAATCAAAATTCGAGTGAACAGAACTTTGCAAAATCCCGTTTAATTCTGGCATCTCATGAACCAAATGACTTTATAAAGATGTCTTTAATTTTTCCTCTTTTTGTGAATTGGATCTCTATTTTATGTAGAAAAAGATGTCCTTTATTGGCAGATAAGTACAGTAAGTACACTTAATTGTACTACAATATGCCTTGCTAATGTTTTTTGTTTATAGTCAGACGGTAAAACTATAAACCAAAGAGGACTGTTGAAAAATATCTTCCCACAAATCAAGAACTAAGTTTTAAAATCTTCTTCGTTCGTAGCTCGCTTTGTATAGCTTCCGTGCTTTTCTAACTAATTTTCATCTATATAACATATTAACTCAACAATAGGTGTCAATAAATGTGCAAATCACATTTAAATGTAATTTTAGATATAAGAGTATCCGCAAATTTTTCGCAATAACTGTCAGAGCTCCATGTTTGGATGTGGGTCATTTGCTAACCCAAAAGCTACGAACTTAGATTTAAGCTGCGCAGGATTTTTCATAGTGACTTTATTATTAATCAGAAAACTTCCGTCGCGTAAACTAGTTTGGGGATGTCTTAGAGAGATAAAATTGCATAGGGAAAGTTAAGGTTATCTTGACAAATGTGGGCCAATTAAAAGTGGGAAAATTTGCGATTGTGCCTTTCCAAGAAAACAATATCCATCCCTAATGGTATTCAACAAGCTGCTCTAAGTCTTCGTATTATTTTACTACTACGAATTAAAAGAGAATCAAATTTCATAGATTTATAAAAGGAGAGGTTTAGCCACTCCTCCTTACAGAAGGAGCTTGCGCTTCGTAGGCAGAACTTCGGTCTGTTGCCTACGGCTTATGGAGATCTAGCAAAGGTGTTTTGGTTTAAAAAATAATAGGTGCCAGTACATATGTCCTAACAATTTACTCTTGGGCAAGGGTTTTTTAAAAATACATGATTGTTTTCTATGCCTAATGCCACTTAAAAAACTATAATTGGAATTCTTTAGATATACGAAAAAATAAACCTATAAGCTCTTTTTTTACATCTAAGTTTTCTTTTATATACATACCCCCAAAAAGCGAAAAAAACAGCCATGCCTTAATTTTAATTTTTGTGACGAACTTACGATTTATAATTATTTTTTTAAGTTCCAAAACATTTAATATTCATATTTATTTTTTTAATTCATAGAAAGAACTTTGTTATAATTTAGAAATATACGAGATAACAAACGTGCGGCGGTTTTTACAAGTGTAGAGAAAATCTTAGAAAGAACAGGGATAAAAAGTTCAAACTTACAAACTCACAAAACTAAAATTAAACCTTTTCCCCCAAATTGTATTTCTAAAATATTGTGTTATGAATAACTGGCTTTTAATAGGATGAAAGTATTTTCTATTTTACTTTCTGTTCAAATCTTTCTCAAACTGCTTTTATATTTCTCCCCTTAATTTCAACTTTCAAAATATTACAGAATCTTGTAAAGAATTAAACCTTTCGACGCTTTTAAATTAAAAGTTTTCTAAAATTTATCAAACTTTTGAAATCTGATGTTAAGAACCAGAACGTGAAGCAAACGTGAAAGTGGAAAAAAAAAGAATTTATATCATGATGCAGATTGTTGGCATGAAAGAGCGATGAAATGAAAAATTGTTTGCCTGGAGTTTCCAAGATGGCTTGAATGTTCAGGACATGTCTCTGAAAGTATTCTGAATATATTTCGGATCAAATGTAAAATATGTAATTTTTTTCATCACGTAAATTAATTTTCTCTTTTTCTCAAAAAGATGTCAAACTTTTTTGCAAACCTTTAAATTGGTGGATCTTTAAGTAAATTTCGGAACCTACCATAGCGCTATGAGTGATGATGGATATATTTAAAATAACGTATACCTTAGCGGAAAATAGATGTTAATTAGTAAAAATGAAGTTTAAAAATAAATGTTTAATTGCGAGTTAAAAATAATGCAAATTAAATGTAAATGATCAATCAAATGATTGTCAAAATTATTGAGAGCGTTGTTTGGAGATGACGGAATTAATTAGTTATAGAAATATCGTCCTGGCCCTCAACAGAGCAGATAATCATTAACTCTGAAATTCATGGAGAATTAACGGCCTGAGAATTGCTTTAGTTTGTCAAAGCAATCCAACGCTGTATTCATAAGCTTCATCGATAAGAGCAACCCGTTTTGCTGGAATAAAGATGAGGATTTTGTAAGTAATCCGACGGGGGATTACTAGAATAAACCAAGAACTACTAGGTTGCAATTAAATGAAGAAAAATTGTGGGATTGCACGTACTACTTGCGATTTTTTATGTTAATACTATATCAGTACATGTGACATTATCAGGAGAGATACGAATCTGAAAAGAGTGTCAATGGGGTTTCTATCCTATAACTTCATTAAAGTATCTTGGGGGTTACACGAGAGAAGAGTGTCGTTATAAGTTAACATTACGCACAAAAAATCGACAATTAAGAATATTCAAAGGCCTAATCATGCAATAAAATATATATATACAAACATCGATATTTTATTATGTACAATTCCTATCACAAAACAAATTTCTCATTAAAATTCCATTACCATATACTCTCCGAAGGAGGGTACCCTTTGTAAAAGGCACGATAATCTAACTTGCACTTATTATCACCCGCAGATGGATACCCTGTGTAGACTGCTCCACCTGATAGCAGCTGGAGTGGCACGTCTTTCCGGCTCCTGTTCTCCATGCAGTTCTAAACAAAATAGAAACTCCTGGGCCCTTTAACCTTCTAGACATCCTCCTTCTGACCTTCCCTCGCCAGTTGCATTACAAATCTCATCTCACATAATTTTTTCCCGCATAGGGGTATCAATAGGTACATTTGTGAGGGCTTTGAATTCGAGCTCTAACAAGCGCAAGGAAGAATAGATCATAGAGAGGAGATTTACCTCTATAGCTAGGCCTGTGGAACCTACTACGCTCTTTTATTCTCTTTACTTTCAATGATGACTTCTCTTCCTGCTTTTAGCCCGAAAAGAGGTTGCCAAGCAGAGAATACTATATTTTACAGCTGGATACATGCCCCATCCTCGCTCCAGTGCCTCCGATTTAGGTAATAGTTAGGTCATCGATAACCCTGCTTTTTAGTGTGCCAACTTATCCTTGTTTTTCCTTGATTCCTACCCATCAAGTTTGGAGAATCAATATCAGTCCGTTTTGAGGCGCTCAACAGGTGTGTTAATGTGGAATAAGCAAAAAACACCACTTTTGATTTGAAAACGATAATGGAAGTTGTTATTCCAGTAATGAGATATTAGAGGAGAGACCAGGGAATTTAGTGAAGTGTATAAAGAAACAGATGAGACTCACCGTTACTGTATATATGTAAATGGGAAAGGCTTTCACTACTAGTGTTCGAGCTCCTTAGTGAGTGACAGTAGAGTGAAACTGGAGCTCGGGAATTTTTAGCACCTCTGAATGCCTGCAAGTAGGGATCATAGTTCTATTAGATTTTTCCATTTTTGTTTCTTTTTATGTGCAGCAAGTTAAAGTTTGGAGAGCTTAGGTAAGAAAAGTAGTAGTAATAGGCAGGATGCGTGGTGCTTCTGAGATTAAAAACATAGATATATCACAGTTATAATTACAAGAGAAAATGCTTTGGTGAAATATATTACTTAAGAATAAATGAGAAGTCGAATTACAAACTTCAAATTTGATATCTAGTTGAGGTTTTCCTTTCCTTAGCTTCCCTAAAAAATCTAAAAGAAAGTTAAATATTTATATTTTTTATCAAATTCAATGAAAATGTCTATCAGGTCTCCAAATCAGAGAGCCATACAGAACCATGCTCAATCTTTCAATTCCTTCAAATTATGTAAACATCAAAAATATTTAGTCGTCTGTTCAATTTTCAGTTCCTTTGGGCAAACGCTATCCTAGATTTCCTAACAAAGGCAAATGAAAAAAATAAGAAATCCTGCAAGTTGGGGTTGGAATAGGGAATTACACTTCTCTTAGTATTTCCCTTCCAGCATTTTCCCTTTTGGCACCTCGTGGTATGTGCCTTGAACGATATTTTCATTTTCATAAGGCAATGAGGGCTATGATTGTAAGTATATGATTTTTTTTTCAAATCAATCCCTTTGAATAAAATTGTTTCAGATACACTCGTTCACTTTGGGATTAAAACCCCCTTTTTTTAAAAAAATCTTCTTTGAATATAATTGAATTGGAGTTTTAGGGGAAACTCTTTCTTTGTTTTCCTTTTTTATTCTTTTGTCAAAATTGCAAGGCCAACTGGACTTGACTTTAAGCAGTTATTAGTGTTTGTTTAATTTTAGAAACTTGTGAGAAAATGTGTGAAGATAAAATAAGAAAAAAATATTTATTGTCAGAGATCAAAGAGAGAGAGAGAGAGACAACAGACACCTAGGCGGCTCTTTTTGTCTGCGCTGATGGGAGTGAGAAAATATGAGACGCCGTGAGACGCCGCAGTGACATGAAATGCCGCCCTCAGCCGCAAAAAATGCCGCGACAAATTTAAGAGCCCAAACTTGAGAGCCACGCTGGATTAGAAACCTTCCTATCATTGCGCAAAAGGGGCAAGACTATTCTCGTCTGTCGATGCGCTCTGACCCTGCAACCCTTTCCTTTGAACGGAGACGCGGAGGAGAAACCACATTCGACCCCACTATAAATCCTCCGGCACCTTAGTTGGAAGTCAGTATCCGCCACCCGCCCTGCCTTGTCAGTATCTGCTATTCCCGTCCCTTTGGACTCTGCACAATTCTCGCAGATCTCCTCAAGCTCCTGATATTCTCGTTGATTCACGTAAGTCTACCTCGACAGGTTCCACCCGCTCCTTACATGCAACGCGCTCAGTCTCGATTCGAGTTTTACTCAAAAGCAAGATCTAAGTTCCTCCCGTAATAGCCAGTGGGAAGAGACTATTATTTGAACATTACGCCAGGCCAATTATTACTCCCTCGAACCAAATCTTCGAGGTAACAGCAAAGTGCAACTCTCCAGTGCAAGTGCTCACTCTAAACTACCCCCTAGTGTAAGCCTTCTTTGTCGGCTTCCTATACGTTTAAGGTCATTCGAGCGACCCTCGGTCAATATTGTTAGTTTGTTTCTACGGTCACGGTGTCTCCACACCCCTATTTAGCCGCTGAGAGTCATGTCCATATGATGTGTATATAGCTCGTTTTAAAACTCCTTATAAGCTTGTAAACTAATATGAATCAGCATATCATTAAAATTACTTTTGTACCCGTTTTTCTGTTATTCTGGAACCTCCAAGATTTTCGACTGTTGACAAGCCTACATTCTTTTAATATGCACTCGAAACACAGAAAGGGTTAACTTCACCCTATTCTAAGACAGTCATATATTATTTTTCTTTGAAATTTTGGCCAATCTTATATTTAAAACTGCGGGTACAGTAATTTTGTTCATGTGTAAAGTTCATGGGTGGTAATTCGTATTATGGATTCCCGGATCGAATTCAGAGCAGATGACATACGGTTCTAGAAACTGGTCGTTCGTACCTCACGTTAGGCCCCTAAAGCTAAATAATAGGCATCTAAAAGGATACAAATTGACAGTAAAAGCATGGAGCTGATTTTGGGAAGTAATTCATATTAGCGTTTCCCGGATCGACTTCAGAGCAGGTGACATACGTTTCTTGAGACTCGTCGTTCGTACCTCACCTTAGGCTCATAAATCTAAATAATAGGCATCTAAAAAGATACAGGTTGACGGTAAAAGCATGTAGCTAATTTTGCAACCAAAATGTGCCAAGCTATGTACATTAAATATATATGCAATGCTTCCACTATAATTTATTCCAATAGGACATATTTGCTTTTGCTTTGATTCCTTTCCTGCTCAGGGTAGACTTTTGAGGACATTTAATATATTCTATTTTACCCTGTAAGCTTTTCAAATGTATTGGACTTTGTGCTTTGTAATAGAAAATAATTACTTGAACTATATTTATTAAATATGTGAAATATTTTAGAAATAAATAAGATGAAATTCAAGTCAATGAGAACTATTTATTATTGATAATTGAATTGTTTTTAATGCATTGATTTATTAGCTTCGCTTTAAACAATAAAACACTGTAATTAACATATGTCCAAATTGAGAATTTATGCTTTTCTCCGTATGTTAAATAGTCTGAATGCGTTAAGTGGATTAAAATATTTTAAGTTCGATAAAGTTACGAAAAATTTAAACGTCGATGTGAAGAGTATGTGAGGAGAACCGTCACTCAATATTAAATCAAAGGGTAAAGTGGTTAGCTTCGATCTTTCAGCTTAAAATGGAAATTATTGTTATCATCGATACAAGAAGAAGGGGAGAAGAATTTCGATGGCTTGACTCATTACAACATATATAAACGTTGTGTGTAGAAAATCAAAGGGAGAACTGCGCTTTCTGCTTTGATTATTCTCTCTCATACTCGTGTATCTGTACAACCAATTCTTTTGAAATTTGGCCTTAATTTCAGTTCAAATGAGGTTAATTGTTTGGACACACCGCTTTGTTATGCGTGACATTATCTTCTACAATCATTGATACGTTCGGAGGTTGCTATTTTCTCCTTGACTGGCCTTGTTGAAGGCTAGTTGAGGGAAAGGAAGAAAAATTGATCAACGCTGCCTTAAGGTGAAGTAGCATTTGGTTCATTGCACATATTTACACCTTCTTACCATACTGTTCCTTTTTCAAAACGAATCCCCAAATTACAGACATACACGCACAGACTTACAGAATCAGGTCTACCCAGATTCCCTCCAAAATTACATCCTTGGGTGTTATGACGGACAGTTCAGGGAGAAGCGGCGTATCGCCCTAAGGACCTTGCCTGGCCGGCCAAAACTGGACAGGAATAAGGTCTTCCAACTAATATACAGTGAGCTCAACATTGTTCTCGTACGGTTAATTGACTTGCCTAATGGAAAAACAGCTATCTTTGCGAAGGAGGCGGACTTCGAAGCTCTCACCTCCCAGCGTGCCGCAAACAGCTTACAAAAAATACACCCGAAACCACAAATACGATCACACAGGAGTGTACTTGGCCGCCCCCATCAATATCTGTGTTGTAAATCACTGTGCCGACCATATAACAGACAAGATTCTTCGGAATAATCAGTAATCAAAAGTGGCGGAAGTTATCAAATTCAAGGACTACACACACATGTTTAAAGTTGTATTCACGGAGACTACAATGGCAACCAAAGCAAAGGAAAGCGGCCTTTTCCTCTTCAATGCCCGCATCAGCCCCAAACAGATTGAACGTGAATAGTTTGTTGAGCTGAAAATGTGCTTCAAGTGCTATAGGTACAACCGACAGACTATCACCACTTGGCCCAACTGTAAAATTACAGTTTGTTTTGTGTGTGCCAGCCAATACAATATCTAGCATAAATGTAAAAGTTTGTTCCATACAGAACCATTTCGATTATATGTCATATAAAGAAGGAACAAATAAGGATTACAAAGGACAAGGGCATAAAAGAGGAAGAAAGGAGACCAAATGCCACCTACATAAAGGTTGCCAAGGCGACGATTGCAGAGAGTAGCGTGGCCACAGTACCTACGTTTCTGTAAATAGAGAACGAAATGTCACCTAAAATAATGTGGTGCATATATTATGCACACATTACAAACTTGACCAAGCCTGGCACTATACTCTATACTCGTGAATAATGGCATGGAAAAGATGTGATTTCCGGAAAATCCCCCGTCGAACGAGGTACTAAGAGTGAAACTACAACCTCAGAGCGAGATGAGCGTCCAAAAGGCTCCGGGCACGAGAAATTGCCCTTTCACGAGATCTCCGAATCCAAACTATGGCTGCCCGCGAGAAAGCACAAACTGAATCACACACACATACAAGTTCTCCAACAGAATCATAAGTCGATAAGACGGAAGCCGCTACTATGAGGCGTATGGAGGGTGAGAATTCGCCCTTCCCCCCCAAAAGCCTCGCAATCACGTCGACAGAGTAGATCCTCGTCTTTAAAGAATCTGGCGTCCAGGTACATGAACTACTAAAGGATCTTAAACCTGAGAATATATGCTGCCGAATGGAGCCAGTTTTCGGAAAGAGCAGGCCCAGAGGATATTGTCAATGGCCTTAATGCCGGAAAATAAAAATGGGAGTACGAGGCTGAAATACCTGAAGATCTTGTAAAGCAGGCTCTCTTCCGCGACCTTGGCCAATTCTAAACTGACAATTATGTTCTTATCACGGATGCAGATATTCGTAAGTAGAGATTAGGCAAGGATAAGAGTCCTCCGTCGTTTCTCTAAGGAGCGAAGGTCGACCCACGAATTAACAACTTTCGCCATAATGCCTACGCTACATTGCGAGTGTAATGTCAAAAGCTACCCGTTACATTTATGTAGTTGGTCCACATTTACTGACATTGTCTCATTTATTGAAATCTTCTTCATTTATTAAGATCGTCTTCTTTTATAGAGATAGCACTGATTTATTAAGATCGAATTTATATAATGATATCTTGCTTATTATAATATATATATCATACTGATTTATTGAGATCGACCTAACTTATTTGAATCGAGATTCAGCAACACCTCGGTGCACAACATTGAGAAGTCTTCGCACCCCATCTGCCATCTCACTTAGCAGAATGATATCATTTAAAATCCTAGTATAATCAGTATACACCGACTATATTCTGATTTCCATATCATTCTTCATCCCTCCTGTTTCTACTCTTTCAAGATTTAGTTTCGCTTTATTATTCTCCTATAGCCTTTATGTAACATTGAATTTATGAATCGATATTCCTTTATCATAATTTCGCAAACAATTTCATACGATCGACTCGATTAAAGGCTTTTACTCTCTATAGAAAGTCGAAATATAGCACTCCACCTTGTTTCCTCACTCTGTCTATTACATGTTGGAAGACTTACAGGTTGACCATATTTCTTCTTCCAGCACTTAATCCATTTTGTTTTTACTCAAGTATTATTTCGTGTTATTTCTATCCTTTCAGCTTATTTGACATAATGCTGGCGAACATCTTTCCAACAATAATCATTAGAGCTACTAGTCTAGAATTACATATCTGCTTCTCTCCTTTTCATCTACTGTTATAAATCAAGTTTATTCACTTTGCTGCCATAACTTGGATTCATCAGCCTGCATTTATCCATTCATAACCAGGCAACATAATCAAATTGCCAGTAATTCTTTCATCTTTCTATCCCCCAATACTAAAAAAATTCCGGAACTATCTCTTCCTCATCCATTACTTTGTGTTTTTTCATTTTTATCAACTCGTATTCTATATTTTCTTCTATATTTTATTTAGCCCCTCGATTCGAATTATTTCTTCTCGTTCGGACATAGCCTGTGGAATTTTCTACCAGTATTCCTCGATTTTCTCTTCATTTTTATTTCCTCTCCACTTTCCCCTTCCTGTTCACTGTGTCTTCATTTATGTCTCAATTTAGAGCCTTATTTATATATCTCTACTACTCTCTTTCCTACGATTTACCCCTAATTTATCCAACTGCTTTATTCTCTCAACCTCCTTTTTGTTCTTCAGCTCCCATATTACCCTTGCAACTCTCCTTTTTGCATCCTATATTCCTTTCCATAACTTTCACATGCTATATATATAGCCTTAATTTTCTTTGACTTAGTTTTTTTCAATTCTCTATTCATTTTCCTCTTAGGCAAGATATTCTTTATCCACCTCTACATTCCAGCATCCCTTACTACACCTCCGATTTAGCTTGACCCGGTATTCTCCACTCTTACGTTGCCGCTTCTTTGATTTCCCATTCAAATTGCTTGGAATTAGATTGTATATCATCCAATAGTATTATTTGCGTCAGATTTTGTTCCATTTTTTCCTCGATGAAAATTTTCTGTAGCCTCCTCCTTTTCATTTTCCCATACTGGTTCCAACTATACGTTCATCACCATAACCTTATCATCATATTAAGTCCCAATTTCTTGATTGTGATCAATGCTTATATCTCAACATATCAGTTCATGTTCACTGTTCCGTATTTGATTGCACTCTTTCTTGCTCCTTGTTGCCATGTTGCAGCCCCTCACATTTCACTGTTCTTCAGCATTGCATGTGTTTCAACTGTCATGTGATAAACCCTCTTTCTATTCCTATAAAATTTTAGTCCTCCTATTTGCGATGACATCAATTAAACAAGACTTTTCCAAAGATATATGCTATGCTGGTGTGAAGGCTATGGCGGAACCCGGTACACATGGCCCAATGGAGATACACTCATCAAATTTATAGAAGCCCAGGGATGTGAAGGTCTACCAGAAATTCACCAGAATTTATCAGGACGGTGCTAAATTAGGAGGTACGAGGGGCGGTCAATAAGTTTTGCAATTCGGATATAAGGAAACGAGATATGAGGAAAAGTGTTTTATTATTTTTCAATATAACTACCCTCGACTCCAATGCACTTGCGCTACTTGTTCCTGAGGCTTCGAATTTCCGACAACCAGAAATCTCCCGACTGCTGTTCAATCGCCTCCTGGACGGCGAGCTGGACATCTTCATCGTCCCCAAACCGGGGTCCACGCAGAATCTGGACTATAGGGGAGATGGTTAAGCTCCTCAAATCTGCACTAGCGCAGGGCAGCTTGTGCGACTCTGGCCTTGTGGACTTTGACGACGTTGAAGTCTATTATGGGCTGTGAGGTTTCTAGGGACCCAACGGGCAGAGACCTTGGTCATGGCCAAATTTTCGTGGATGATGTTGATAACACTTCCATGTGATATTCCATATTTTAGCTCGATTTCTTTGATTTCCTCCCGGCGAATTTTGAGGATGATCCTCTTCACACGGGCCACATTGTCCTCGTTGGTCACGTATGACGGGTGTCATCTTTAAGGCACTCACGACCATAGCGGAACTCCCTATTCCAGTGAGCAATGGTTGCATAGGAAGGGGCGGTGTGGGTTTACACTTGAACCATGCGTTCATGGATCTATTTTTGCATTCTTGCCTTCCTTGGTCAAAAATCTGATCAATGCGTGGTGCTCAACCTTTTCTTTTGTTGAAAAATTTGTGACTGAAGATCTGCGATCAGCTACTGCTTCTTAAATAGATGAGGCAGAAGCTTGTGGCTGCAGGTCCTGACTTGCCCTAACTTGTCCTAACACTCCCACAAACAGCCATCCCCCTTTCTCTGTTTTGCCTTACCGATTCGCCAAACGTAATGACCGCCTCTCGTATCCACAAGGGGTTAAATAAATACACACAAAAAGTATTAACAGTATTATTTACAACAAAATTATAATTAAATAAATTAACTGTTAACAAAGTATACAGGGGTCATCAAACAATAAGAAATGTCATAAATGCTTAACACCATCGAACGACCACAAGTCATTTTAACCAAAAGGATATTCTCGCATACAAAAATGGGTTCTATAGAAAAATGGTTTAAAGCCGAAACGACACGCGCCGTTGAAGATGAAAATAGGTTTCGCTACTCTAGTGACAGGTGTTCCCGGAATAACCTCCCTGTCTTACGTCCCTTAACCGTAGGCCCAAAGTTACATGAATAACACTTATATCATTTAATTAATTTGAAGAGGACGTAAGAAGAAAGAGAATCTCCAAAATACCTGATACCAGAGCAGTGAAGCAATAACCCATGTCGGGAACCAGGCGAAAGAGGCTCGGCGAAGATGAGTGAATTCGACCCAATTCGACAGAGGTGAATGCGATGGTGGTCTTCGGCTCGGCGAAGAGAAACCTACAGACGGCGATATCGTGGCAAAAGGCGACGAGACCACAAGGCACGATGATTCGATGGTCCAACGATCCGAGAGAAGAAATTCGAGATGACAGAATTCCCCAAAGAAGAGATGGCGAGGTGACTAGGGGAGACCTTCCACATGCTTGGTGTGAATGGCTTCCCAAAGGAGGACACTTGCAAACGTAACTGTAGGAGCACAATTGGATGCAGCCGACAGAGGGGCAGCGACAACGCTGGCAGAAATCAATAATAATAATAATAATAATAAGTCTTTTGTAATGCGCTCTTCAAGGCCTGATGCCTTTCCAGAGCGCACGTTGTGCTGAGATGAGAATGGAAATTCAAGAGGGAGAGAAGGAAATTCTGAAAGGATGCCTTTTCAGGAGACGCTTAAATGTGTTAAGAGAGGGAGAAGAACTGATTTCAGCAGGAAGAGCATTCCACATCCTAGGGGCGCAGATTGAGAAGGAGCAGTTCCCTACTGAGCAGAGGGATAAACGAGGAATATTCAAAAGAGGTGCATGTGATGACCGAAGGGCCCGAGGGAGATGGTGGGGCGAGAGGGCAGATAAGAGGTAAATTCGAGGGTCTTAAATTCGAAGAGAAGTATTTTGAGGTGAGTACGGGATCTGACAGAGAGCCAGTGCAGTTCATGCAGCAAGGGTTTCGAGGGAGAGAAGTGAGACTGACGGAGGAGAAGCCGGGCAGCATAGTTCTGTACAAGTTGAAGAGGGCGGAGAGAGGAGGATGGCTGATTTACAAGCAGAGAGTTATAGTAGTCAAGGCGTGAGGGAATGAAGACATGAACAGCATTCTCAAGACTTGGCAATCAAAGAGACAGCAAATGCGAGAGAACTTACGAAAGAAACATAGAGAGGATTTGCTGACATTGCAGATATGAGGGTTAAAGGAGAGATGCTTATCAAAAACAACACCTAGATTCCTAACGCAGTCAGAGAAAATGAAATTATTACTGCCCAGAGTAAGCGAGGGAAAGAGAGATATAGATTTTTTGACAAGAGCAGGGGTGCCGACGAGGAGGACCTCCGTTTTGAAGTGATTAAGCCTGAAGAAGTTGGTAGAGAGCCAGTCAGAAATGGAGAAGTAGGCAGCCAGGAGGTCAGTGATAAAGTAGGCAGGAGACGTGTGGGATGAGAAAACGAAAATTTGAGTGTCATCAGCATATAGGTGGAAGGATAGCCTGAGATTATGGAGAAGGGAACTAAGAGGAAGAAAATAGATACGAAATAGTAGAAGACCAAGGACAGAGCCTTGTGGCACTTCAAAGCAAATGGGGGGAGATTTGGATGAAACATCGTCAATCACAACGGATTGGGTACGAGACGAGTGGTAAGAGCGGAACCAGTCAATCACGGTGCCTGATATGCCGAGGAAAGAGTGGAGACGATCAAGTAGAATGGTATGATCAATAGTATCGAAGGCAGGGGAGAGGTCGAGTAGAATGAGTATGGATGCACAACCCCTTTCCGTGGCTCTTCGTAAGCAATCGGACATATTGAAAGGGCGGTTTCTGTGGAGTGACCTGACTTGAAACCAGATTGATATATTTCATCAATGTTACAGGCCACTATGTGACTGTTTATCCGTAAAGCAACCACTCTCTCCAGAACCTTAGAGAGGAAAGGAAGTTGCGCAATCGGGTGATAATTCGAACGGTTAGTGGGGTTCAGTTGAGGCTTTTTAGGAATCGGACGGATGTGGGAACGTTTGAAGGAATAGGGAACAAGACCAGTTGCAAGTGAAGTGTTGAACAGGTGAAGAAGCGTTGGGAGGATAGCAGGCAGAATTTTCCATAACAGTTTAGGCGGAAAAATGTCCTTTGGGGAGCCCGATTTCTTACAACGCGAGAGCAGGGCTGTAAGCTGCAATGCGGTCACAGCAGGGAAAACGATAAGGGGCTGAGGCGGGAAGTCAGGGAAAATGGCAGGAGCCGGGACAGAAGGCTGAGGGACGGAGGCACGGAGGTTTAGTGACCTTATCTGCGAAGAAATTCGAGAAAGTAGCAGGGCTAATGGGTGGGGAGAGCTAGGCTGAGGAAGTAAGACGGGAGAGCAGGTGGATGACGGTGTTGGGATCATCCCTACTATCAGTAAGCAGATTACGTGAGTAGGCTTTACGAGCAGATTTTAATTTCGCCACGTAGGAAGCTGTTGCAAGTCGGAACACCAGCGAGAGAGGGGTCGCGTCTTGCCCACGAGTGCAAGCCTTTCTAAGGACTCTTAAATGGGCACGCATAGACTGCCTAGCACGGACGAGTTCCGTAGAGTACCAAGGAGCACGGTGACAACGGAAGTTCGAAGGGGTGACAAGAGAAGAGTGGGCATCAATACAAGTGAAAAGGGGTTGCTACAAAGAAGAGAGAATCTGGTCAGGTGCGACAAAAGCATCAATGGAAGGAAGTTTGAAGGCCACATCATTAGATAGGGAGGGAATATCAATGGAGGCTAGTCGACGAAAAGGCTTAGGATTATGAGACAGCTGGGGAGGTATATGGAATGGGATAGAAAAGTTGAAGTTGATAAGGAAGTGATCAGATATAGTATTAGACAAATTTGTAGTCGTCAGGTTGGAAATAAGACAGTCAGAGATTACAAGGTCTAAAATGTTACCGTGAGAGTGGGTAGGGGAAGAAACGTGTTGGGTGAGGGAGAAGAGATCAAGGATTTCAGAAAAGGCTTTGAAATTAGGATTGTGGCCAGGAAGGTTGAAATCACCGAGGATTAGCAGAGACCAGTGGGGGAGAGGCCAGCGAGGAGTTTACTAAATTCATCAAGAAAATGCTCGAGGGAAGAGCTGGGGGGGCGGTAGAGGACTAAGATAGTTAGAGAGGGGGTGGAATCAGAGAAATTGATGAGCACCTCAAAAGAAAGAAGAGGGGAAGAGGGCAGATTATTCAGAGGAAAGGAGGCACTGTGAATAAGAGGAACTTCACCAACGCGAGAGTTCCGGGAGGTATGGGAGTGGACGTAACCATCAGGGGTAGCAAGATTTAAACAGCAAGTAGAACGGGTAAGCCAAGTTTCTGTGAGTCCACGGAGAGTGACTCGAGTGTTAACGAGCAGGTCATGAATGTAGTCACCCTTCTTCGAGAGGCTTCTGACATTAAGGAGAGACGCTGAGAGAACGGGTGAAGTGGGAAGTGAAGAAGAATCAAGGCTAAGTGGGGGGGGCTTGATTCAAGTAGAAAAGTTTTCTAAGAGCAGGAGCTAAACGGAAACCACGTTTAGTCTGGCGGCGAGAACGAGAAATCCCCAATGCATTAATGTGAGTACGGGTGTTTTGAGAAAGACTGGTAGCAGTTCCATTGAGGGCAAGAATCATTAACCTATGAATCATAACACAAATTAGTTAACTATATAAGTAGAGTGGCTAAGCGACACAATAATGGGAGAAAGCAAATTAACTATATAAGTAGAATGGCTTAAGCGACACAATAACGGGAAAAACAACAATCGAGACAAAATAAAGAGTAATCGAATAGTATGTACAAATAAAATTACTATAGAAACAAGAAACGAGGGAAAAAAATAGTGACGAATCAGAATTAGCGGGCGATGAGGGCGGACGGAGGACGTGTGGGCAGGAAGACAGAGCGGAGGTAACAATGAGGTGGCTTGAAAAAAAAAACACGTTGGTGCGAAAGAAGCAGAGAGAAGAAGAGAGGCGAGGAAAGGTAAAAAAAAATAATAAATAAATGACAAAGAGTTACTTACTGATAAGATGAACATGTACAATAGCAGATCGAGCACACATCACAGATTAGGGGGAACACATTTCAACGATACACTCGAGCAGTCGACACGAACGAACGAACGGAAACTGTTAACAAGTGTCTTACAAAGCTAAGGCAGACAAGTTATTAAACAATACCTAAAAGCACAAAAAGCAACACAGCAAATGGTGAAAGCACAGTACAAACGTGCCAGGCGTTATGTAAAAGGATAACTTGAACAATAGCAGATCAAGCACACAGATTAGGGGAAACACAATTCAACGATACACTTGAGCAGTCAACACAAACGAACGAACGGAAACGGGTAACAAGTGACTTACAAAGCTAAGGTGGGCAGGGTAGTAAACAATACCTAAAAGCACAAAAAAGCAACACAGCAAATGGTGAGAGCACAGGCAATAACACTGCAAATGACAAAATTAAAACACAGCACAAACGTGCCAGGCGTTATGTAAAAGGAAACTTGAACCGTAGAAAGAGCCACAGATAAGCCCATCGATCCACTCGCCAAGAAGGTTCGCAAACAATCCTCACTGCAAGAAGGAATCCAGTACGGGTCCCCAAAATGAACGTCAAAGGGGAGTGATGGAAAACGATTCAACGGAGGAATCAGGTAGAATTCTCGCAACAGCATTCCTTAAAAGGCCTCACGACCCCATTTATATCCTTCAGTCCAAAGAAAGAAAGGGGAAGTGAAGCACAAAGGGGGGAAATGAGTCACTCCCCTAGGAAAATTAGACTGGTATGTTGCAGAAGTTTAGGCCAAAAATGGTAGCCTAGAAGCGGGTCGACCTGCGCTAAAAACACCATAAACTATGATGAAAAAGGGAAAGCATGGGAATCCCTTTGCAGCTAGAGATTACACTCGTTAGGTCCCCTCTATCCATCTTTTGGCTTAACCCAACTTGCTAGATTAAGAATTATGTAGACGCATTGCTTTAATAAAACCTGAGAGACCCCGAGAAATAATCGTATTTGAAAGTAAGATCTCCATCCCCTCATATTGAGGCTAAAAATTCCATTCACTCCAGAAAGTTGGACGCAACGCTTAAGAGTCCTCTGCAGAGGAAAGAAAAATTGAGGTTAATAAAGTCCATCCGGTGGTAAGAATAGAAAAGATGATCGAGTCTAAAGAGACTCACTTAAACAGAATATAAACGGATGTAAAGAAAGTCCTATTTAAACAAACAGATATGGCAAAGATTGATTGATTCGTTTTAGGTGGCGCAACAACTACATGTCAATAAAGTGCAGGGATAACAGATTATTCGCTTGTAACCTTGAAATAATTCGGGAACGAAAGAATATTGAAGAGTTTGTAAGTTTTCTCACTCACTTTAATGGCCAGCTACTTGACAAACACGAAAGCAAGGAATGCCCCCGAAGAGAAAAAAGCTTGCATAAAATGGAAGAAAGACCAAAACTCTTGTCAGAATGCCACAGTTTGGAAAATAAGTGCCTTAATTATGACAAGCGTACAGAATGTTAGCGATCATTCGCTTTCAAATGCGAGAAGTTATACATAATAAGAAAAAACAGGAAAGAGCTAAAAAAAAGGGAAGACAAGGCTAACTCCACTTATTCAAAAAAAGGCTTTCAGAGTTAGTTACTTTTTTATTCAAAATTAAAGGAATAGATTCGGCGCATCACGCTCTATTCCTTATTTATACAAAAACTGAAGGACGCTTCCTGGTGCTTTAGAAACTACTGTAGTCCTGTAGTTGTGAATGAAAAGAGAAGTTATCTCTCAAATCTTTGTTTCTCCCTATTTTTCAGCATGCCCCCTTTTCGCTAATCTACTGAGTTGAATCATGCAATAATAGTGAAGGCAATGATAGATAAAAAACCTGATAAATTAAAATAAGAAACCCCTCAATCATTTTCACATGTATAATGTAGCCTCAACTGATGAACATGGTGCATATGGCGGATCATCTTAAGCGAGCTTAACAAAATGTTAAAAATTAACAGCTTATAGGAAAATTTATTCCTTGAAAACCCTCCATCGGCAGATATTCTAAATTTATAGTTAAAACCAACGCGGAATAACAAGAAAAACGGTAAAATAAGGAAATAACCACTGCAGTCGTAAGTATATAATAGTCCCGTAAAATCCCAGAACAAAATGCAAAGAAATAATGAAACGCGTAGCAATAATACGAACGGAAGGAAAATGTGGAAATGTAGAGACAAAATATAATTTATGAGAGAGGACCAGCGAGCATTATTTATCCTAAAACTCAATAGCGTTTTACAGATCTGGTACAGCACTGGAGAACAAAAAAAAAGTACAACAAAGGAACGCTAAGTGGAGGAATCTAAAATTCAATATTTTGAGGGATAAACAATTCCCTGGGCCTAACTTAAATTACTCTTATAAAAGGTTTATAAATAGTTTGGATAAAGACCTTTTTAGCCTCTAATATGCTCTACAAGCAAAAGAGAGAAAATAAGAATTATTACTGCAATTTTAAGCTACAAAGCCGCGAGCTACCAATCCTATATTACTACAATGGTACGCAGCGAAGCTATAGATGGCCCCTAATAGACATAATACTGAGTTTAAAGAGCGTGACGATAGTTCAGTCTGTAATTTAACCATTAAAATCCCTTGGCTCATAAACACCTTGGCATCGGAAACTCCTAGTAATATTAACTCATAAGAACTTGACATGCAAATTAAGGATTACGGCATAATTTTTATCCTAATTTATTTTCTCATTCTCCCACAACTTACCTTAGACTGAATCCAACGCTTTGGCTACTCTGTAATTCTGTATTTATTTTTTCCTTGTCTTTTCTTCTTCGTTATTTTTTGTCTTTATATTATTCTTTTCTTCTTTTTATTTTTTGTTGCCTTTATTTTTACTCGTTCCCTTTTCTCTACTATCCTTTGTATCTTCTCTGATGTCAGCCTGTGTCTGTCTCTTTATTCACTTTCTCATCAATTTTCCCTTAATTGCAGAACAACTAATCCTTTGAGTCTTCAGATCTCGAGGCTCGGTGTAACGTATTAATTTTATCGCTATTTTTGTTTACTAGGTCACAGTGATTAGATAGTATAGTCTGTTGATAGTGATGTTGTAGTTCTGTAGCTTATTTGCTGAGCAATGTATTTTATTTTTCTTTTCCACGCTTTTCTATTTATACTGTCCAATGCGTTCCCTATTTTGGTTAATTTATTTTATTTCGCCGCAAAATTTCCATAATTTCTTTGTGTGAGAGAAAATGGTTACTACGAAAAAGCATAAGCTCAGTGATGCACACATGTCTCTCGTATACATCAAAAGAAACGAGCCAATGAGAACAAAATTGTAGGTCCGAGTTAATAATGTGTTCATAATAACCCAAATATACCAGGTGACCCCCCAAAACAGAACGCATAAAAATTTTATTCAAACCTACAAATGTCCAGCAAAACTCAAAATATTTGCTGTGTTCAATCATTCCCCAAAGCTTCAGTTATCCTGGTCGCTATGCATAAACGTCATGTTCTTTCCAAAATATGCTCCAAATGAGCTCCGCGGCGTTGGAGGCAATTAGTCGAACACATTCCTTTTTAGGATTTCTTTGATTTTTGCTATCATTGCTGCCTTCAGTTCACCAATCGTTTGAGGGTTGTTGTGGTACACATTATCCTTGAGATATCGAGACAGATAATAATCGCGGGGGGGGACAAGTCCGGTTAAATGCAGTGCCCACTCAACGTTACACTTCATGCTAATCAGTCTCTCCTGAAATAACTCTCTCAATAAGGCTATGAACTCATTTGATATGTGCGGGCTGGCCCCGTCTTGCTAAAACCCCTATTCATCTCGATTTATCCCTCTGCGTCCTCGTAGTGATGCCCCAAACTTCCTCAGCACTGCCACATAGCGCTCCGTATTCATCGTTTGAGGTCTCTCATTTTCGTCTTCGAACCAATATGGGACGATGATGTCATTTGTACAGATTACTTACTAGCCATGCTGTGCACTTTTTGGAGTGTAACTAACTGCCTCTGTAAGAGATCCTTCGGTGCAGCTCTACCCCCAATAAACATTAATTTTGCTGTTTACATGTCCTGACAGCAGAAAGTGCGCCTCATCAAAGAAACAAAACTATTCACACATGGTTACACGATTTTCCATGTCCGCCTCCGAGGGCTTTGATTTATTTGGATCTGTAAGGATACAAATGAAGATCTGATTTAAGAACTCTTCTCAAAGACTCTCGAGAGATTTCCTGCTCTTGACTGCGTCGTCGAAGTGATTTCTGTGGGCTCCTTCCCACTAAGTCCCTTACAGATTCAATGTTCCTTTTCTGCCTTGCACTCAACCTCCGACAGAAAAATTGTACCTGAGATCTTTATAATTAAGATTTTACACAGTCCATACTTTCTGAACTTCTGAACTCAGTCAAAAATTCTGCTTTTTAATGGAGTATGACGACACCGGAACTTTCTCCGAAACTTTGCATGCACTATAGTGGTGAAATAGGCCTCCACACAAAATGTCTTTTCCTTGGTTGAACAAGACATGTTGGGAAGGAAAAGTGTTCCAATATTTCATGCATTAATCCGACTTGTATAATCTGAAAAAGAATAGAATAAAAATTCAAATTAACAGTTTTATTCAAAGATTTGTTGGTTCTGTTTTGGGAGGGTGACCCGTTAAAAACTCAGTCTCATGAAAAGAAAAAAAACGGAGATAATACTTTTCGAGCTTGATTGTCAAAAAGAACGGTCCCTCTGATTTTATGGTATTGAATCTCTACGAATATCTCCCACTTTTCTTTCACATAGCATTACACCAAATACGTGATAGATTCAAATTTTTCTTTATCTATCCAGCAAAATTATGTGCCATAGTTTAACTTATTATTTTTTTAATTACTTTAATATCCTCTAGTTTTCTGTACTGAGGAAATCAATAACTCAATGTCAAGCGGCCAGATAAAGAATTGAATAAACTTGTGCCAGAGGAGAAAAAAGCTTGCATAGAATGAAAGAGCGTCCTTTTGTAGCCAAACCACATCGAAGGATATGACGCTGGGCCTCTTCTGTCTATGGTTCTGCGTCAATCTCATATTCTCATCTGGCTATTTCCGGTAGGGAATTATTATGATTTTAAAAAAACAATAAAACATGAATCTGCACAAATAAATTGAGGTTCAAGAGAATGCTGGCTACAGGTCACCCTTTAACCTCTATTGCACAGCTACAGAATATACAGAAGTTACCGTTCCTAATGACATAATAAAACCGAAGATTTTGGAATAAACTTAACCAATATCATAAGTCCCTATCAAATGAATTGACAGACATAGCTTTCATTTCTTTAGAACCATATTTTCATCAAACAGGTTTGTACCTTCAATTGAAACATTTCTAAACAATAAAGAGAACGTATTCAAGAAGGTCTTACCATAATTTTATCGAAGAGAAAGTTTAAATAGTCAATAAATCTCTATTTAAGCGAATAATAATGTAAATATTCTTGAATTGAACATCCAAACTAGCAAATTTAAAACTATCTATTTGGGAAATTGTGCCCATTTTCTCTTGCCATGAATTTCCAAAGGTAATTAGAAATGAAAAGATGTTGTCGGCTCAGATCGGACATTGCACAGATTGACCTTTCCAAATCATATTTCTAATATGACAGCTCGATCTATTCAAGTAATTATGAATGAATAAAATTTTATGCTTGTTTTAACCTTTCCAACTCCTTACCTCTTATATTAACTGCCTTTGGATAGGTAAAGAAAATCTCTCTCCCTTCATTTGTGTACTTGTCTTTTTTTATTACAGTATTATATTTTCTGCTTACTTTCTTCTACCAAGGAACTGGCTTTCATACTTATTTACTCTTATACTTTTTATAATTCATACAGTAATGCAAAGAGATGTCTTAGAGCTTCCATTCCCACCATGTATCTGCCTTGAAATATATCCATTTACTCAAACTAATTAATAATACAAAATCAGTGTCAGTTTCAATTTAAGTGCAGAAATGATATTAAGTGTCAGGAATTTATCACTGATAATAATTACCAATACCTTTCTATATTTGAAAGACATTATATCTTCTAAATTTCAATATATTTTGCTTCATCCATGATGAAGAAGGTTAGCAAACATCACAGTACATTCGAATCACTCCGGGCACAATTTGTGAAAAACTTTTTCGCAAGAACTTTGCTGAAGTATTGCCTCTCTTTCATTAACAGCTAAAAATTACGAATGCACTTCATTCCGATTTAAAAAACTTATTTGTTAATTTAATTCAAGTAATGAACAATTGTGTTTGTCGAATTTGCCATTTAGTTATTTCACATCATTTCTTTCGTTTCTTGTCCGGCCCCGTCTTTTATCCGGCACGTGACACTTTCTTCACGAAAAAATTTTCCTGTTTACTCATAGTTGAATCTAAGGCTGAGTTGTATCCACCCTCACCTTTCACTGATGTCAAGAGGAAAAACACGCGAAAGTGAAGAGATTTTATTGAAACGAAATCTTACATTCTCAATTCGGCCCAAATTATGTCTCCTGAACTCCCTCAGTATTAAATAAAGTTCAAAAAGAACTTTGTATCTCTTTTTATAGCAATATCGGCACCAACATGCATCATTTGCCTTGAGACCTAAATATTATGATCTAGAGTTTGATCATAAAAATGTGAATTCTAAAATATGGATTAAAACGCATTAATTCAAGATCCACAATTCCTAGATTCTTAATTTCGAAGGATTTTATTATGCACGGAAGCTTAAAAGAGGACTAAAAACATTTAGTCTTAATCCCTATTTTACAACAACACCCAACAATGGTTTAGCTCGATTCTTATGAGCGTTTTACTATTTCAACAGGATCAGTTGAAGCGCCCTGGTAGAATACATTTTGTTCTTTGTCTTCTGTATTTGCTTTTACAATCCCTAAGTCTAATATAATAAAAAGGTACGAGTTATACCATTCATAATCACCTGGGGGGGAACCAACAGGTTAAATCAGTCTACGGGTAGCTATAGCGTATGGCAACCGCCGTAACTGAAGTCGCCCGCGATCGGGACTCCATCTGATCAATTACAATGTAGTATACAATAACTGCACACACACAAAGAAAGGGAGAGAGATAGAAGCAATAAAAAGGGTCGATTGGAGACAGTTTGTGAATCAGTGGATTCTGATTAGAACGTTTGGTTTGAAACCCGACCACAATGCAAGGCTATCGCGCCCGAGTGTGAGAGAGGATAGGCAAACAGAGTAATTAGAGTTGTCTATAATGGAAACAAAATTGGCAACAAAAGATATTTCGCATTAATGTAAAGTTTGATAAAGGGCATCTTAGCTTTAAGCAAACGAAGTCTCTGTGATAAACTCGAGAGAAGAGAACCCCAAATTAAGATACGAAGTGGAGAATTTCACCCAATCACAAGCTAGACTCCAACTAATCACAGGCTCCGCTAGGCTAGTAGGTATCTAAGCACCGCCTTAACGACCAAAGGAAGGCAGAGCTAGCAGTCGCCTCCAAAATGATTCCGGGTATAAGTAAGAGAAGATTTTCATTCAAAGATCATTATCATTATCATAATTATTATTATAGATTATTATTGACCCATTCATTGATTGAGTATTAGAGTCCTAATTTACCGCTCTGCAAATCTCCATTATTCGTGCACTCGCCATTATAAACAGATTTAAAATATTCTGTTGCGCAAATGAAATCTTTACCGTAAGTGTAAACATTTCAAAGTGGTAAAAAAATACAAGTGTTTAATTCCTTGCACAAAGGAGCCTTTTCCTTAAGACCTCGATCCGTTAATACACCTCGGACCGTACGTCAAGAAACCTGTAAGAAAGCCATTTTACCAAACTCTTATAGAATCGTCTTGCAATCAAAACAAGGCATATTTACGCCAAACCTATAACTGGCGACCCCATATTTGGCCTCCTATAACAAAACCCGATGTCCTCTAACGTCAAGGTTATTGGATACTGCATTTCGTCTGGGATCTGATTATGATCACCCCGAGAAGGCTTTTGACCCGTCATCACGAATTGGTTTGAAATCTTCTGACTAATGTTCTGCAAACCTAGATAGTTAGGTAACTAGGGTGGGAGAAAGTGGAGGATCAAAGCCCTGCTCATAATTTCTTATAATCTTCTAGTTTAATGGGTTTAATAACCCAAATTTTTTTCATTACAAGACTTGCTAACATCCACGACATGCTATTGTTGTATCCAAAAGGCCCACATGGGTGACTATCTTTATTGCACAAAAGAAAAATTTTCGAGAGATTAGAGTCTTTCAATTCCACGTGTCTAAGGTATGTTGCCTCAACCTTTGATTAGTTGAGTTTTTTATTTGTCCCATATTTTCTTTTCATATAACCTCCCTACTTTCATTCTAAATTTATTATCCAACAAGATTCTTCCATTTAGTTCCCTCTTTGGTTTTCGAAATTATTAAAATACCAGGCAATGGCTTCCACACTTCCCCCCCTCCCTACGGGGATAGCTTGCGCTTCCCTACTAAGAATAAAATTTAAAATTTAAAGAAAAAGCAGCCATGGTTGAATTTTTATACATTTTCTAAACTTGGCCAATTATAATAATTTTAAAAATGAACTCTAAACTAAATTTCCCTCCTTTCAAAATATCACGTTTCTTAAATATAGTTATAGAAGATAAATAAAAATATATTTTCTGAACTTCACCATTTGTAATTCTTTGGGCTTTAAAACATTCGAAAAGTTTCGACAATGATATTTATTTCTGAACTTCACCATTTTCTTTGGATATTATAAAAGAATTATTAGAAATAACTTTGCTAGAAAAAACCTAAGTCATAACAAAACTAAGATGAAATTATTATTCAAATACTCAAAAAAATCCCCTTTCTTGAATTATACGGTTAGTGATGATGATGATTTGGTAGCCCAGAAAATAATGGCGTTTTTAGAAGGTGAAAGTTTTAAAATTAAACAACAGGTAAATAATAAATTTATTTTTAATCAAAGTAGGTTCCATGTTGTTAATTGCAATTTTTCCAACCTATTACAATGCTATTTATGCCTTTAATGTAGATTATTTTAGACCTCTAGCCAAGAAGACTCTTAGCATCTTCTTCTGCACCAGCTAAGGTTTGAAAGCGCTTCTTCCTTAAAAAGGCTTAAGATGTTTCAATAATATAAAAATCTGTAGGAGTGAGACTGAAATATAAGGTGGATGAAGCAAGACTTTAATTTCTAAGTCGTTTAATTTCTAAAGCGTCGACATTGCCACATGTGTACGAACATCGTGGTGAATGAGAAAAGGACCTTTGCAATTCAATAAACCTGGCTGTTTTTTGCGCAAATATTTAGGCATTAGTTCAAATTGCTGAGACAATTTCACTGCTATGATTGTTTCTCATTGGTTAAGGAATTTATATAGAATCATCACAGTTACATTCCACTATACTATCACCGCGCACTTTCAGACCTGATCCTCTTGTTGTAAAGTATCTATTTTTCATCACAAGCAACTATCCGTTAAAAAATGGATCATTTTTAGCAACAAGGTTGAACAAATCTCTCTAGTGACGCTTTTGTTGGTCATCTGTCAGGTCATGTGGTACAAACGTATCCATCCTTTTTAGTTTTCCAATTTAAAACAAGTACGTGGAAATGCATAATTAGGATGATTTCCTTGTTTTATTATGCTTAGATAATGATGTGCGAAGGTCTGGCTCTTCTGCTTCTTTTAGTGTGACTTCTTCAAAGGATAAATGCCTCGCTTGATTCAACTATCTGTAACACCCTTATCTCCTCTTAAAATCCCTGGAACCAACATTGCAGTGTACGAATATTAACCAATCCTTGTGCAATGCTTCGGTGATGTTAGTTGTATTTTCAGTAGCTTTTATGAAGGTTGGAACTCAAAAATCTAAATTATGCGAAAGGCCTTTTTATTTGTGTTTATTTAAGGGCCATTTAACGCAAAAAAATCAGATTTTAGTGTCGGAAAACATGGAAGGTTTCTGTTTAATTCATGTACTTCCGAAAAATGTACATAATACCTTATACAACTTTGTTTAATTGGATGGTTTGTCTTTTAAATCGCATTGTGAGAAACACGCCATTACTCACTGGCATACCTGATACCTTGAAACCCTCAAAGAATGAAAATTTATTAATCTTAATGTCGAAGGAATGGAACAATTAGTTTTACATATTTAATCTTAGTATTCATGTGATTATTATTCGGATAAAGATATTTAAACAAAGAACAAGATATTTTGTCAAGTTTTCAACTTATCTTCTCGAAGAGTTCTTTTCTCATTAGATTACCGGGTTTGCAAATGTTCTGTTATACTCATCTTTTTAATTGTGTGCAAGTGTGCTGAGATAGAAGTAAAAAGAATCGAGATCTCTGGTCTCCTGCGCGCGGTCTACAACAACGCTAAGAAGTTCAACGTCAATCATATGACCGTGCACACATCCGTATTGAGGGCCAATAAAGGGAAAGATCTCCAAGATCGTCTTCGTTCAGGAATACATCAAGTTTTTAACTCTTTGTCAGTGGAAAAGGCCTTCGTAAGTGCTCCCAAACTCAAAATAAGTGCATGTGCGAAGAATAACTCCCTGGCCACGATGTCTAGAGTGGTGAAAGAGGAAAGCGGCAAGAGCTTGAGGTGCGTAAAAAGGCCTCTGCTTGCCGATGCTATTCCAGAATAACGTCGGGAGCGCTGCTATTGCCGGTTACAGGCTCAGCAAGGCTGAGTACATGGACGTCTGGGTCACGAAATTCCTTTTCAGGGTGAGAAAGATCGCGAAGAAGCCGGCTTGAATCCTTCAGTAGGAGGTTGCTCCGTTTCATACTACATATGCCGTGCAGGAGTGGTTGAGGTCAAACATGAACATTGATCGAAGGAGTTTTGGCCACCGCTCTCCCATGACCTCAATAACATTGCCTACCCCGTTTGGGCCTATGTCTAGGTTGAGACAAAGGAATTAGCTACAGTAAATTAGAGGAACTAAACTTCTTCCTCAACCACATGTAAGCCAGCATGAGGAAGGACTTCGTCCGCAAGCTGTGCGTGGCCTTTAATTCTCGACCCGATCGGATCGTCGCCACCGAGGTCGGTCACATTGATCAATATTACAATAAAACACATATTCATATATTAAAACGTCTCTAACTACATAAAAATATCATTATGCTCTTTGGAGAGAGTGTGGTAACGAGGCTCACATGATTTTTGCAATAGTCGGTATAGCAGAATTTCGAAGGGTCAAAAGACATATTCATGGTTCCAAGAAATATAAGAGAATATCAAGCAAATATTTGCCTGCACAATCCTTATAAATGAAAACAGGCTTGGGTGAGTATTTTGATTCTTATAATGGTAAACTAAACCTTGTGTTAATCTTTTATATTCTTAGAATGGTAAAATAAACGTTGCACTAATATTTTTGGATTCATATAAGGGTAAAATAAACGTTGGATTTTTATAAGGGTAAAATAAACGTTGCAATAATCTTTTTTATTCTTACAATGGTAAAATAAACGTTGCAATAATATTTTGGGATTCTTATAAGAGTAAAATAAACGTTGCAATAATATTTTTGCATTCTTATAATGGCAAAATAAACTTTGTAAGTATCTTTTTTATTCTTATAATGGTAAAATAAACGTTGCAATAATATTTTTTCCAGTGTAAGTGAGGAGATGAAAAATTCCGGAAACCCCTATCATAGATTATAGGTGCAACCCTACATCATCCTGCGTGAAGAATATCAACAGGATGGTGTCCAGAATGCCAACACAAATTTATCACTATTAATGGTTGGTCAAAGATGGAGGTGTCCTACTTTAAGCTTCATTAAAAAGAGTTAAACCAATTGTTTATAGATTAATATTCTTGATCGGCAACTTCCGTCAGGACGGAAGGGATGCTTTTCCATCATTTTAAGATAGTTAATCTATATTTTAATGTAGTGAGAAAGTTGTTAGAAATTGTTATACAATATGCATACTCCGAGAGTGTTAATATGAGAATAATTGATACTCATGTCATTATCTTTGTAAATTACGGAAAAACTTCATGGAGGTTATGGATCTCTTTGGCTAAATTATAAGAAAGTTATATTTAAGTGTTGATGTTCTCTAAAATAACCAACTACCACCTTCTAATTGTTTCGACTAAGAAAAAAATAAAGTTAATCAATATTGATCCCTTGAGACGTTCCTGCTGGAGATGCAATTTAAGGTACACATTTAGCCTATGAACACATGTACCAATCCAGTTGAGGAGTGAGATTATAAACTTTAGCTCCAGCATAAGACACTTGGATCCTGGCATCCGTTTTGTTTTTTTCCTTGCTAGTATACGCATATAGAAGATTATACATTACAACTGGTTTGGGGGCGGCCATTTGTGTTTAAACTTGGGTGTTATGAACGGCCTCTTGTAGAAATTATCTAGTTTAGGGTGATTTGCTAAAGTTTAGTTTTACAGAAACTGATTATGATTTTTTGCCATTGAAACGGTTTAATGCATCTACAAATATTAATTAAGACGATATAAAAATTGACCGATATTTTTCGCGCACCTGATATCACTCAATTTTCAGGAGTGGATGGTCTTCATGTTTCTTGTCGGTTCCAAATAAAAAAAATTCACTTCACATACTGATATTAATCACTTAGTTACTTGATCAGCATGTATAAGTTAGATATAATTCATATCTAATAATATGGAATTCTCCCAGTAGGTGTTAACCAGAGAAAATTGTTCGAAAAATCTGAACGAAATTCCCAAATATGCTGTCTTTCGAAGAAAGATCTAGAACTACATTAAATGTTTCGAAAAATTGAAGTGCCAAAGTGTCATCAATTTTAAAATTTAAGCATTTAAGAGAAATGAAAAATGGATAGGTCGAGAAGGGTCCTGCCGTGCCCAGGTGGAAGAATTTTGAAGATTTGACGTAAAATTAAAAACAAGTTTTAGTGTTCATATTTTTGTGGTCATAGAGTCAAGGTTATTGAGTGAACTTATTCGGATTCTCCTCAGGCAGAATAAGAGTGGGGGGGGGGAATCAAAATAATTTGTAGGACAAGTGGAGTCCCTGAGTGCGTGAGAAAAAGCAATAAAAAACTAAGTGCGATAGTTAGCCTGAGTTAAACAACTTAAGGGGTTCTGGGCTTAGAGAAACTGGTTATAGAAAAATACTTTTGTATATACAAAAACAAGGAATATAAGTAATTCTACAGTGGATAAACAACAGAAAATTAAGGAGAAATATGGAAGTACAAAATCAAGGTTACGGAGACTTGGGGGTATAACTGTATTCGCAACTGAACTGAATTCTGGTGGCCCTTGTCTGAGTATTTATGTTTCCTCAGCGGAAGTGCATCGTCCGAGGGGCCGGAAGGGAGCCGGTTTTATGCGACGAGGCGCATCCTGCGTGGATTTTCATGGTCAGGTAGAGTTTCCGATCTGTTTTTACCTCGACCTAGTTCTAACGCTCTCGTTATCTGCGCCTGAAGTGCACCAGTTTTCAGGCACTGTAGGTACACGTGCGGCCTTAAGGACGTACCAGGGCACCCCATGTCAGAAAATCCGCCTCTTTCTGACATGAACATACACATGCTAAGTTTAGTTTTCAAATGGAATTTAAACTTAAGCGGGCCGATTGAGATAGTTATCTTGTTTTACCTGTAGTTTTAATTTCAAGTTGTCCTGTAGGACTTAATTCAGATGTGAATCCAGCATGGAGAAGAGCAGTTAAAACTGTACCTGATTATGAACAAAGACAGCAATAATAACCACACTAAACCACGACTTTTGGCTTTCAATGCTTTCTTAACAGGTTATATCCCGGTTACAATACCTATTAATGCCCTGAAATATCCTAACTCGTACACATATGAGTACAAATAAAATGGCTATTAATGTTTAAAGTTCGCTTTTCACTAAAATATTTGCCAAAATTCAGAAAGTTAAGATAGGATGATTGTTTAATCATGTGCTTAAACTGTGTTTTACGGCCTTACCTATAGCTTAAAAATCATCTTTAAAAATCTATTACTTCCTATAATCTAGATATTTGGATAGGTCCTTATTAATTCCTAATTCCGACACAGATAATAATTCTCCGAATGTGCTGAAAAGACTAAATTATTTCCAAAGCATTATAATCCTCCGCTAGACCGAGATATTTTAAAATGTGTGGACAGTTGGAGTTACAGACTGCTATCTTGTGACGTCACAATTTTAGCCCAATAGAAACATTGCTACGCCTATGTTTTACTCACTCAACGCAAAACTTAGAATTTGGGACATTTAGCTCTATTCCTAATTATCTTACGAGTCTTTGAAGATGCTGGTGTGTGAAAATAGTTGGTTCATGCGGAGTTATTACGCTTTTGGTAGGGCGCATAGGTGAAAATTTTGATTCGAAGAATGGGCAAACAAAGTAAAATGCAGAACTATTTTTAAAATATGTTAAAACTTGCCTAGAAAAAGCTCAAGTAGAGCAAATGGTAGAACAAATAGGAGAACATGAACCAATTTCTGGTCCTCTTGCAGTCTCAAACCACCTCCAGGAGGTTCTACCTGAGGCTTCAGGTTTTCCTGAAAATCGTACAGCAGAAGTAAAAAAAATCGTATGCAGAAAGAGAAAAATATGTGCAAAAATCCACTAATTATTGTAGAAAATATTACAAAAATTGAAATAATGCTACAATTTTTTCAAATAGGATGTCCACTTTATTACGATTTATAAACAAAAATCACAATTGCCTAACCAAGAAATGCAGATATAGTTCTTCGATAAAATTTGAAGCAGACTGCTATGATTTTATTTAATTGAAATATAAATCAGGCTTTTATGTTAAAAAATTCGAAGAAAAGTATGTAGATAATAAAAAAATTACTCAACAAGAACTAAGGCATCCTATTATTGGATTACCAAAGATGTTGGCTATACAGACTACGAAGACCTATCAGTGACCCAAAGAAAGAAACAAATGAGTAAACGAAAATTTATAAAAAACAAAAAAAATGTAAAATCATTAGGGGTTAAAAAAGTAAATGAGTGTAAAAATATTATTAAAAATTCGATTATTATAGTGAAAAATTAAATATCTCCCTGATACAGACGCAATTTTGAATATCGATATCTCCTATAATAGGTCGTGGATGACAAGAGGAAAACAATCCTGCATAGGTGTAGGATGTGTCGTAGAACTACATACGGAACTCTGCGTAGATTTTAAAATATTGAGTAGTTATTGTAGAATTTGTAGTATGCTAAAAAGAAGCTAGGTTCTCAGAAGGTTACCGTCAAAAAATATGAACCATTAAAAACCACACATGCTACTCGTAATATAGGTGAAAGCTTATTTAGGCTAAATCGGGTTCTATGGAGCCAAATGCTGCTAGAACAATATGGAGATGTAGATGCTAGTGCACATTAAGTAGTTTGCAAAAAAAAACAATATGTAGAAATAGTCTCCACGCTAAATACCCAGTTTGAAAAGAAGAATATATCAATCATGTTGCTAAAAACTAGGAACAAAAGTTAGAAAATTAAAAGCAGATCATTGGAAAATTATAAAAATGGCAACAGAAAAAAAAGAAGTTTCTCAACTTGGAGAGGTTAATAAACTAACGGACGCTGTTATTGATAAATTGATGCATTATTACTCCTTTGCAAAAAAATCGGAGCCTCAATCTCTCGAGTGAACAAATGAGAAGTAATATTTTAGCAAGCTTTCATCTCGGTTCAAGCACTGATACGAATCCCAAGCATCATAGATGTCCTGAAAGAGCAGATTCATGGTGTTTTTATCAAAAAGACATAAAGCTGGATATCCCAGTAGCTGCACGAAAAACGCACAGAGATATGAAAGGAAAAATGAATTTGTTCCCATCAGAAAATAGATTAGTTCTAGAAGTTTATTTGGAGATGAAAAAGGACACCGTTCTTGAGAGATATAGGAAGGGCAATACCCGAAATATGAATGAATCCCATCATTCCAAAATATAGACAAAACTGTGTAAAACAAAATACCACAGAATGAACTTAGCCAATAGAAATATTCCATTAGCCATTTTAGAATATAATTTTGGCTATGACGAGTCCAACATTATCACAAAATGCACATATTCCTTTGTCCCTTAAGTTCCAGGAGAACAAAGAAATAATAAAAAAACACCCTTCAGCTATGTGCCACAGAAGAACAAAAAAACTGCTGCATCTAAGGAATACCAGCCTAGGCTTTCTAAAAAGAAGACAAGAGAGAAGTCATCAACTGGTGATTAAAAGAATATATATATATTTATATATATACACACGAAGGGCGGTCAATAAGTTTTGCAAATCGGTAGTGCAAAACAGAGGAAGGGGGATGGCGGTTTGTGGGGGTGTTAGGACAAGTTATGACAAGTCAGGACCTGCAGCCGCAAGCTCCTGCCTCGTCCATTTAAGAAGCAGTAGCTGATCGCAGATCGTCAGTCACAAACTTTTCAACAATGGAGAAGGTTAAGCAGCGCGCAGTGATCAAATTTTTGAATAAGGAAGGCAAGAATGCAAAACAGATCCATGAACGCATGGTTGAAGTGTACACCGACACCGCCCCTTCCTATGCAACCATTGCTCGCTGGAATAGGGAGTTCCGCCATGGTCGTGAGTCCCTTGAAGATTACCTCCGTCTAAGACGGCCGTCAGACGTGCCGTCGAGGACAATGGGCCCGCGTGGAGAGGATGCTACTCGAAAATCGACGGGTGAAGGTCGAAGAAATCGAGCGAAAACTTGGAATATCACATGGAAGTGCTATCAACATCGTCTACTACAATTTGGCCATAACTAAGGTCTATGCCCATTGGGTGCCTATAAACCTCACGCCACTTTATCGACTTCAACGTCGTCAAAGTCCACAAAGCCAGAGTTGCACAAGCTGCCCTGCGCGAGTGCGGATTCGAGGAGTTCAACCATTCCCCTATAGTCCAGATCTGGCCCCCAGCGACTACTTTTTATTCCGATAGATACGGGGCTGCTCTGCGTGGACGCCGGTTTGGGGAGGATGAAGAGGTCCATCTCACCGTTCAGGACTAGATTGAATAGCAGTCGGGAGATTTCTTGGTGTCGGGAATTCGAGGCCTCAGGGATAAGTGGCGCAAGTTTCCTTATATTCGAATTGCAAAACCTTTTGACTGCCCCTCGTATATATATATATATATATATAAATATATATATATATATATATATATATATATATATATATATATATATATATATATATATATATATATATATATATATATATATATATATATATATATATATATATATATATATATATATATATATATATATATATATATATATATATATATATATATATATATATATATATATATATATATATATATATGTATATATTCATATATATATATATATATAGATATATATATATATATATATATATATATATATATATATATATATATATATATATATATATATATATATATATATATATTTTTATATCAATTACGCAAATTTTTCTTGACGAAGTCAACACTCTAACATGAGACCTGAAAAAGAAACAATAATGTTAATATTTTGCACAATAACACTTATTACTATCTTACTACTATGTACTGTGAAGTATTTGCTTTCTACAAGCACCCTCTCTGTCCGTCCTCAGTGCAGTGTAATCTTTACTATTATACAAACAAATAACAAGATGTAACAATAATTTATACACTAGGGGAAAACTAATCGTTCAACACAAGGAAATTTATTTACAATGAATGCTTCGGCACGAGCTATGAGAGGCACAATATTTACCCTAAAGAAAACGGGGGGGAGATGATGAGGTGAGGCTTCGTAGTCGGAAAGTGTCACATCTCTTCGACGGCACTAGATAAAAATTCTTTAGGCTTAAGATTTTCCAAAAGGGAGGGGGGGGGGGCACGAATGGTTGTTCGAGGGAGAACCTTGCAGGGCATAGAGCAAAGCGCGTTATTCTAGAATTGCTTACGTCCTTGGCAGCCGTAGTTCAGAACAACTGGTTTCTTACCTGTGAGTCCTTAGAGTTTCAGGTATTCTCTTGTCTAATCGCACGTTGTGTCTTTTAACTTGTTCCAATGAATTCGCTTGTTTACTGCTTGGATACTGAGTGAGCAGTGCCTGACTCCTGGTTGAATACTAATTTTCTCCTTACCGCGCTGGGAAAAAAAACGAACTCACCAGAAGAGATTTTATTTGAGGTCGAAAGTGGGTCCCACTCCGATTCAAGGCGCAGCGGAGAAGGGCTTAGAATACTATCGCTAAATTGGGTTCCGGAGTCATGTTTGACTGGTCTCGCTTCGTTATCGCTTAGGACTCGTTGTCGGCGTGAATCTCTCTCTCTCTCTCTGACATCTCCTACCCCCTTAAGATGTGACTTTCGGAAGAAGGGACATCTCTGGAAAGGAAAAAGGGGTGCAATACCTTTGCATCACGAAATAAAAGAACGCATTATAGAAAATTAAAGGTGATACAAAATAAATTCGCATTACAGACCAAAAAAAAACAAATAGCAAAGGAATATATTATAAAAATCACAAAAAAATTACAAAATAAATACCAAGAGAGACTGTAAAAATATATATAGATCGATCATTATCACCCCCCAAATAATTTACAATAACTTTATTTACATTCAAAAGGGTACATGTTTCTGACCTAAATTTATTTGGATATATATATATATATATATATATATATATATATATATATATATATATATATATATATATATATATATATATATATATATATATATATATATATATATATATATATATAATAGTATGTAAAATATTCACTTGATAGGAAATCTACCGGATTTTGGCTTAAGCTTTCAGCTAAAACATTCTCAGAGCCTTTTACGTAACCTATCCTAAACTATAATACCTGGAAGAGCAAACTCCAGCGCATTAATCTACAATTGTTGTTTTTAATATTTCGTATGTATGACAAGGGTTTGTGATCTGTTTCAATTATCTTTAAATTCAACAAATTCTTGACTTCGGTATTAAAAGCTTCTCTTAAATGCGCGGGTAAAAGATACGGCTAGGCCCTAATAGCCTGATGGGCGGTCAATTTAATATCATGCTCAAGCTGAATAGCACAACTTGGCATGTCCGAGATGACGTCACCGAATTGATTTAGAAGAGATGTCAGCTGGTTTCTCTGAGCAACGGATAACTGGTCGCTTATCTTGAGCTCAGTAGACTAAGATTCCATAACATCTGTTACGAGCAAAGGGTATTCGCTATCTTGCTCTACGCGGGCAATATGTACTAAACTATTGGGCTCCGAAGGGTACATTAATTCAATGGCCTATTCTTCGTCTATAGTAAATATTTGGTTAACTCCTACGGGCCAATAACATTTCTTGAGGAGGTTTATATGGAAAAGCTTCCTCTCCCTGGTGTTTTAACCAAATAATCGACGGGACTGCGTTTCTCTATTATTTCGTAGGGGACCTTCAATTGGCTTAGCAGTTTGTTATTGTGGGTTGGGAGC